>JAGVVM010002323.1:0-20976 GCA_019149425.1 Psidium friedrichsthalianum
CCATCCTCTTCTCCAAGTCCTCCACGTCTCCCACGCCCCGCTCCCCCCGTTCCCGGCCTCACCCTCCAGCCAGAGCGCCCTTAGCCTCAATGCCCCTCCAGACCCACCCCTGTGCTGCTGCCTTTTATTATCCCCGGTTTTTTTTTTTTTGTCTTACTATGCCCATCTTCTGGCAAGTCCTCAACCACGACGATGCCGCCTCCTCCTCGCCGAAGGGGCGACGGCCACTCTCCCAAGCCTCCAACCAACCTCACTCCCGCCTCCCTTTCCCACTTCCCACCGCGGAAGCTCCTCCCCCACCCCAACAACACCCACTCGAGCCCCCGCCCAAGATAGCCACCGACCTGATGCCGAAGCTAGGTTCACTACGTCATGCTCCGTGACCCGTTACTTTCTCCGACTGGAAGATGGTATCTCCCGGCGAAGACCCTCAGCACGGAGGTCCTTGGTCTGGCTCACCGGCGCCGTGCAGCCTTCAGCTTGTACAAAGATGCGACCGATACCAAGGACGCGCCGAGACTCCACGGCATCACGCACAATCTTCCTGCATCCCGACTGGCTGACGGACATTATGAGTCCTATGAATATGGGCGTACTTGTGACAGATCATCCCCACTGAGAACTGAGGGCCTCTTGGTTCAGGGAGCCAGTACTTTTACGCAGCCTCCAGATCTAATGCTTCTCCCAAGGCCACCACCGCCCGCGCACGTCCAGCTCACCAGGACCGCTAGAGACATATTCTTTATTTGCCGACATTGCCGCAATAATTGCTGGCGCGTTCAAGATATCAGATTTTGCCCTCCTAAAGATGCACCCACGCGAAGAAGAGTACTTGGAGAAGAGAAGCACAGAGGCCCCCGTTCGGGTTCCTCAGCTACCTGCTCCCCCCTCCTGGCGTGCGCCACAGTCGGAGCCACTCCGATTACCGCATAGTGCCTTTCATGCGACGGACGGCGTGCCGCCCCCAGTGAAGAGGACCCCCAAGAGAGAGGAAGGAGACGGGCCTCTGCGCCGACTGACAGCCGCATGAACCACGTAGTCGCAAGTCCGAACGCGCCCCAGCGCCCGGGATGAAGCTGAACACTCGGGCCTTCTATGCGCTAGCCGAGCCTGTCCGTGCGTCCAGCAACGTGCTCCAGGCCTATGCGACAAGCTGATCGCGCCTAGCCCCTCTCCCCGACGCCGGTGTCCTACATCCAACGAGCCTACAAGTCCAAGCATGGGCGACCAATAGGAGTACCAGTTAAAGATGGGCAGACTCTCCAAGAGAGTCAAAACAGGAGGTGACGGACGCACGACAACCTGAGACACCACACGTACCGTCGATACCATAGCAAGCCCGCTCCCGAGCCTGCGGACACCCCGGTTCTCGATAGGAAGTGGAAGAAGGTTGAAGAATCGGCCCGCTTGTTTAGAGGTGCACGACGCACATGCCATCAAGCGGAATAAGCAGTCGCGAAGGAATGCGAGCTACCGTCCGGCGAGGTTGAAATTGCACCGGGGCCTGGATTACTGCGGTGCCCCTGAGAGACTCCACATACACCACGCAAGGACATGTCGAGACGCGTAGAACGACCTCATGCCTACCAAGACGTGAGCCAGCTGGCTGATTAAGCCCCTGGTACCGGGTAGGAGCGTTTCAGAGCGGAGCTGAAGAATCTCAGACAGCAGCGACCATGCTGTTCGCAGCATCTAGATCAATGACATCAGCAGTGGCCCCTTTCCCAAGAATTGCCCCGTTTAATACAAATCGTTAAGTGCCCTAAATAAGCCTATAATCCGTGTGGTGTATCGGTATATTTGCAAATATGCCATGCTGGCACGCTAATGCCCGACGGTGGTAGCTGTACGTTATATGTAATGTTACGTAGACTGTAGTCGCGTAGGGCAAGACAAAGATACAGCATGCTAGCTGAAGCTTTTGTCCCAAGCGATTCACTATCTGATCACTCCTTATCCATTTTATCTATATTCTTATGATATTTCCCCAGTCTTGCTTATCTATCCTTTTGAAGATGGAAACTAAGTGTTATAAAAAGAGAATGCCATACAGCATCTCCTGCCACCAGACAGCTTTTAGTTTAGGGTGATGCTTAGCTTTGTGTATGATTAATGCGTCATTCTTGGGGACCGACTCCCACTACTCGTCGCAAGCATCTCTTTGCCTTTTTCTTTCTTTTTCTATTTATTTAATTTTTTGTTTTTCGGTCGATTGCAACACTGTACGTTAACGGCACATATAAGCGCATAAGGCCATAATGCAAGAACCGCGATGATCTCGGCACGAACGCGCCCCCCCATGAAAGACATCAGCCATGGAGGGGGGAGGAGGAGGAGGAGGAGGAGGACAAAGGCAGCAAAAGGTGACGACGCTGGTCCCGCGATGTGAAAGAAGGCTGGTCAGAGCACGACCGAAGAGAAGCCTCATTTTTTTCGCATAGCCTAAAACATACCTGTCATCGTCCCACCCTCCACTATTTATCCTTTTTTATTAGTATTTTTATGCGTAGGAGGAAACTGGAAAATAGCGTCGCGTACTGAGTGGTTGAGGCGTGCTCGACCCCCACTTCGTTGAAATAGTGACTTATTAAATTTTCCGTTTTATATGCCACGCCCCACCACCCCATACTTTCGCAATCTTGCTGGTCATGTGCTGCTTCGCCCTGCTAAGTATAAATTAATGCGTTTCCATCCCCAGGATTCCCCCGACATACTTAAAGCCCTTCCTTCAGCTTCAGGGCGAGTGTCGTTACCGGCTACCCATCTTCATTCATACATGTTTCGCATGTGTATCCGACGAGTTTAAGTGGTTTTTTTTGCAGCCGGCTCACGGCAAATTTGCGCAATGCCAGATGGAGCCAATAAGTATTCTAAAATGCATCAGTAATGATTCCCCAAAATAAATAATACATAATAATAATAATAATCAGGCGAATTAAAAATCAATTGCAATCTAGCAACCTCAGAAATTCTTATCCGAAAATAATTAGATTTAAATTCAGATAAAAGAAAGAAATTCAATATCAAGAAAGATTCGCGCCTTTAGAAAATAGTTAAAATTTACGTTCTATTTACTGATTATGGGCTCCCTGCCATGCCGAAGATAAATTACCCCCCCCCCCGTCCAAAGAGGACGGCTTTGTCGCCGCACGTAATAGATGCGCAAACAAGCTTTTCTATATTAAATCTAACCATACTGCTTTGTTCGGACACTTTGAATCAGTGCGAAACAAAGCTTTGATATATCCTAAACATACCATATAAAATATTTATAATATAAAATTATCCTCAAAGAATATAAAAATATAAAAAAGAAATGCGGAAAAAATACATTAAAAAATAAGGCCAAAAACATATACCCCAAAATCTTTCTAAGTTAGCTGCCACCGTTTTATCGCTATTTCGTAAAATATCTTCTTTATTCCAGCGATACAAATCATCTTTATTTGCCATGTCCGAGACATGCTCTATAGGAGGAAAAATTTTATCGTGTATTTAAATCGTCATTTTCATCACTATAATTTTGAAATTATTATAGGGATTAATTTAAATATGATTATCAGAAACATGAGATATTAAATATAGACTCTGTTTGTAATAATAAGACAGTCTTTTTATGCATAATAGAAAAATTATCTCAAAATTTTTGACAAAATCAAAAATCGCATCCAAAAAAATGCCACCAAAACTCCTATTAGTGAAAAGTTTCTTAGTTCCGCCAATATTCTCAGGCTCCTCGGTCGAATATATTATTCTCTTGTGCCATGTCTACCAGTGAAAATACAGAGTAAATTTCAAGTAAAGTATTAGCATAATGTTCTTAAGCAGGCCTTTACTCAGCTCAGGCGAGTACAATTAGTCATTGTCTATAATGGAATCGTCATGAAACGAAAAATAACAACATAAAAATCCCTAAATTATCTTACATTCGTTGAAATTTTTTTTTTTTACAAAAAGTCATGAAATTTCTCAAATCTTTTTAGCAAAATTTTTTATGATTTTTTTATTTTTCCTAATTTATTTGCATTTATTTTTTTCTAAAAATTTTTTAACATTATCGTTGCGAGGGGAGACCTACCCCTCTATTAGTTTGGAAGAGCGGGAGAGGCCCCCCCACCTTCTTGTTCAGGCTCTTCTGTATGTCCGAGACAAGGTTGCCTATCTCGGCTCTCTGAAGAGCCGAACTGGCCTAAGTTCGCCGCAGTGGGCGTGCCTGAACTAGGATGAACCTGTTGTGTTTTTTTTTGGCTGCTCCCCACAAGAGTGATCTTCCGAACGACATGTTCGGCCACCCCTCCGACCCCGTGACCCGAACAGACAGCCCCGTTTTCGCTAAATTTAACCTAAGAAATACTATAATGGTAAAAAACTTAAATTTTTAACCCATTTCGACTAAAAAGCCACAAAGATTGCCTTATCCACTTTCCAGTACGCCTTTAGAGCAAAGTGATTTGCAATCATGAGCACCGCCTTAATAATGAGTGAACGCATCCCGAACCCTATATAACCCTTGTCAGGGACACAACCCACCATTTAAAGTGAGGTTCAAAGCCTCAAAATCACAATTCGACTCTTTTAGCACCTTGCGAATGCTTAATTTTTTTTTCATTACTGTTTATAAATCGTTCTGGACAATCAAACTAACTCAACTACCACAAGATCATACAAGTCCTTGCACTGAGCAGCAGTTGGAAAGGATTCGTGTGACAACCAACATCATGGTTAAGTAACGTCTTCAATCCTCGCTACTTTAATCTGACACAAAAGAAAACCCTCCAATCTCAGCGTCTTGCATACAATTTGGTGCCCTCTAAGTTTTTTGTGCTTAAGCCTATGTATCTCTCTTAATGTTTCTCTATTTTATTTTATTTTTTTTTCAATTCAATTTGTTCAATTCTGAGTTTAATTTGCCTACAATCAATCCTACTCTAACTTTCTCGATTTGCTGTAAAGAAATAGCTTCAATCAACTCGCCCTCACTAAAACTTCCTGATTAGTAACTGTGTGGCATTTTACCTTAGATGCAAGCCCCCAAACGTCATGCACGATATATGATACTTTTGTTGAAACTTATTATCATTATTAAGCATGGGAAGTTAAAAAAAAAAAAATCACATCGCATGAGAAACGTAAATATGCCTACATATTTTCCATCATCCTTCACCTCTTCACTTGTATTAATACAAATACAGACAAGAAACAGAATAACTACCGTTAATTTAACTATGGCCAGAAGAAACGAGAGAATGGTTCGGCGTCTTTGTCCGATAACTATCACCATACTCATGCACCAAATAAATCTTAGCGACACAAAGTCACAACTAAACTATGGATCCAGACATGCCGTCATCATGTGAACGAGCCCGGAACACGAAGTCTCTAGAAGATCCAACCAATCTCGCCCGGTGCACATATAAGTGCCCTAGGCAACAAAGAGCCGTCGTCGCACAAGAAATCCCCGCGGCCCTGATCCCTATAGTATGTTCCACACAACAAAAGCCTACACTTAGTATAATACTACCATTGATTCAGCGTACTAATGCCAGCTGATATTGTAGTGAAAAATGTACAAGAACTTCGGACCACAATGGAGGCGTGATCCATCCTATATGAAAAAAAAGCCGCATTAGACTAAAGCGTAAGTAAAGAAAGTACTTTAGAGTTTAAGCGTAGCGAGATTATCTGTGCCACACTCATCTAGTTATCACAAAATAACTTTTAAATCAAGACCAAGGCGTGCCCCCCCCCCGCTCCCCCCCGCTGTGCAAAATAGCAATAATAGGGAATCGAATGGATCAATGCACTATTCTTCCTATCATGATATGCTAATGAAAATCGATGAACAATGTTGCATAGGATCATGGGCACTTCATGCCAAGAGGATGACATGCATATTATGATCATAGCTAACATTCATTAGTTCGTTGATAGACGCAGGTGAACATGTAGATATGTGAAAAATGGCATATACCTGTATCACATTAACTACTAGCATATCATCTCATCCTAATACTCTCGAGGGGATTTGGATCCCTGACATAGTTAAACTATGTTAGGGATGACATAAGAGATCTAAGCTATCCAATTAAAAAATGGACGGTCCAGATTGATCAATCGAAAATTTTGAAATTCCTGCCGAAAATTTTCCCCCCTTTAAAAAAGCTGATGTGGATCAAGCTGGGCCATCCATTTTGAATTGAATGGCCCGGATTGGATAGTATCACCCCTAACATTATGTTAAGGGATCCATGTCCCTCTCGAGGCATCCTAACAAATAGGGCACCTTAACTCCGAGGCATTCTAAACACTCCTAAGACATCTCGACACATGTGGCATCGTCGTCACTAATATATGGCCAAATAACAATATGACATAATACTTCCATATATAATCATATGGTAGCAAATGACATGATAACATTGCCATCATAATTATCTCTCCCTGCATCAACAACGAAATTAACACTCGTTTTCAAGATTCTACATTTGGTACACAACATCTTTTGATGGAAATCATTTCCAAAATAGAATTACCTTGTCCTTTTAATGATCATATAAGCAAATAATGACAGTGACATGCTTATGACATGGGCCGAGGTTTTCGTGCCTCAACCGACGATCATCTAACCGAGAAGACCCCCAAGACTGCTGTGTCTAGGTCCCCTAAGGTTTATCTAGGGCTTTCTATTATGTTTCTAGAATATTCCGAGGAACAGGCGATACCATAATTGTTCGTAGTTTCTAGAAAGTTTCTATTTATGTCGATGGTTAGGGAAATGCTAGATGCATTTTGAGCTTTCAGATTTGATAAAGATCAACGGTTGTAATCCAAAGGCCCTCGACTATATAAGAGGAGCTCTCATTGTTATTTGATCATCTACAGAAAGAAATACAAAGCCTTCTTGCAGAGTCTCTCTCTTTAGAACTCTCTCTCTACGAAGATCTGGGTGAAATAGGCTTAGCTTGGGCGCTCAATGATCCAAAAGACGCCTAAGTCGCCGCACGAGTTGACCCTTCGTAATCGGCCCGTGACAAGTGGCATCAGAGCCCAGGTTTATGCTCTTTGATCTCATGAACGGTCGTCTCTACGTTGCTCTGATCCACTTGTCACAGGAGCGGTTATAGAGGGTCGGCTCGTGCGGCGACTTCGGGCGTCCTTTGGATCGTTGGAGCGCCCAAGCTAAGCCTCTTTCACCTAGATTTTCGGAGAGAGAGATCTAGAGAGAGACTCTGCGAGAAGGCTTTGTATTTCTTTCTGTGAATGATCAAATAACAAAGAGAGCTCTATTTATATAATAGAGGGTCTCAGATTACAACCGTTGATCTTTATCAGATTTGAAGGCTGAGAATCCATCTATCATCTCCCTAACCACCGACATAAATAGAAACTTTCCAGAAACTACGGACAATTACAATATCGCCCGTCTCTAGAATATTCTAGAAAACATAATAGAAATCCCTAGATAAACCCTAGGGGACCTAGACATAGCAAATCTTGGGGGTCTTCTCGACTAGATGATTGATTGGTTGGGGCACGAAAATCTCGACCCGTGTCATTTCCTTGGAAAAGCCAAAGGAAGAGTAGGAGGTGCCCACACAACCCCAAAACCTAATGCCAACCCAGGTGTTGTTTTTGAAGATGGGAGGTCTTAGAACGGCCAAAACAAAGAACGAGTCATTGAGGACTCATTATGTGGTTGATACACCAACCAAAACTCAAGTCCTGAAGCAAAAAAAGAAGTGCTCTCGAGGACAAAAAACAAAAAATCAAAAGAGGCCGTCGACCCGAGGAAAGGGGGTAAGCGGCCTAGTTGCTGAAAAATTCAACCCTGAGCGAAGAGCATTGAGAACAGCACTCAAATAGTGGGAGAGAATGACATGGGCCGAGGTTTTCGTGCCCCAACCAATCAATCATCTGGCCGAGAAGACCGCCAAGACTTGCTGTATCTAGGTCCCCTAGGATTTATTTAGGGTTTTCTATTATGTTTTCTAGAATATTCCTAGGGACGGACGATACCATAATTGTCCGTAGTTTCTGGAAAGTTCATATTTATGTCAGTGGTTAGGGAGATGGTAGATGCATTCTGAGTCTTCAAATCTAATAAAGATCATTGATTGTAATTCGAGGCCCTCTACTATATAAAAAGGAGCTCCTTGTTATTTAATCATCCACAAAAAGAAATACAAAGCCTTCTTGCAGAATCTCTCTCTAGAACTCTCTCTCTACAAAGATTCGGGTGAAATAGGCTTAGTTTGGGCTCTCTAACGATCCAAAGGACGCTCGAGTTGCCACACGACACGAGCCGACCCTCCGTAACCGGCCCGTGACACTTACATCTTTTCATTTCTCATGTAACCAATGATATTTGTAATCAAAGATTGTAAACAACAAGTTGACAAGTGATAAAATCAATAACGTTGAATTCACAATTTAATAATCGACAACTTGGTACACATCATCTTTTGATGCAAATCATTTCGAAAATACAATTGCGTTGCCCTTTCAATGACCCTATAGGCAGGTAATGATGGTGACATGCTTATCTCCTTTTCATTTCTCACATAACCAATGATAACTTAATCAAAGGAAAGTAAATTCATCGGAAAGTCGATAAGTAACAAGATCGACAACATTGGATCCACAAATTAACGATCGATAACTTGGATATCAAAAACTTGGGTCGCGTTCGGCAAGTCAACTTAGAAATCGACAACTTAAAATGGTGTAACCTAATCCTTCTCATTTGCTATTGTTAAAATCATACTAATAATTTTTTTGTGCTAAAAATATTGAAATGATTCAACATTTGAAAAAAAGGCAAGCCAACACCCAAATATGAAGCAAATGACAAGCGGGCAAGCTCTCAGGCCAATACAACAAAAATGAATCTCAAATCCGACGAGGGCGCGGAAATTCCTCCATCGTCTTGATCATATCATCCTCCTTCTCTCATAAATGTAATGATATGTGCAAGTAATGTTCGTTCTTTCTTTACAATTTCATGATTACTGCCGTGGATGCAACTTTAAGCTTACTATTTTCATATAAGCCGAGCGTGCCAAGGGTAGAAAAACAGTGTAAATCAGCAAACCTAGACCAAGTACCGACAAATTCCTTTCGAATTCCGACTGCCGCATCGGAATCGGGATCGGAAAGCTCTGGCTCGCGACATCTTGAGACGGCTGTTCCCGTCCGGACCAGCAGTTTCGCCCTCCCTCCTCCGTCTCCGATTGGAATTGGATGCGGCTGCGGATGTGGAAATGCGATGGACATCAACCTCTTCAAGCTTTGCTCTGGCCTCAAGTTCCTCGGTTACCTGATGATCCTCCTCGTCCTCGCCATCGTCGCCGTCTCCTACTACGCCGTCGTCGTCCTCACCTGGGGTCCCCGCCTGCTCCGCGGTGGTCTCTATTCCTTCCTCGCCTTCTTCGTCCTCCTCCTCTTCCACCTCCTGGTACCCTCTTTCTTGCACCTTTCCTTTTCTTGCTTATTCATTTCTCTATTCGCCAGTCCCAGCATCTTAGCTTAAGTACAAGCTGGGTGCTGTAATTGCTTCAAACGTGGAGTGCCTCTTCACGCCACTGAATCCAGTTGCCCAAAAGAGTTAGCTTGGGTGGAGAAGTCTCCTTTTCTTAGTTTGCTTAATAAGTCGGCCATTTGTTTTGCAGCTCCTTCTGTTATCGTGGAGCTATTTTATGGTAGTTTTGAGGGATCCGGGTTCAGTCCCGGAGAATTGGAGACCAGTTCGAGATGAAGAGAATTTGAAGCTGATGGTTCTTGTTTACCACATGGGGCCTCAGGGTCGGGTCTACCTGGCCTTCCTCAAATGGATCGGAAGGAAGACCGCCTTTGGGATTCTGCATTCATTGTCAAAATGGAAAGCCACCTCGGTGTCACCATTGCTCTGTTTGTGAGTGTTTCACTCTTGGTCATCTTGATCTTCAACATGGATTGCCCTTTTCTTTTTTCTTTTTTTGGATGTAGGAAATTTTGGGAGTAAGAGTCGGTAAAAAATTGAATGCTTCTGTTGCTAGATGTATTCAAGCAATTGAATAATATCACTTCCTGCTCCAGAATGCTGTGCATTTTGATGGTGCTTGTGGGTTGCCTCCATCTTGCCTAAGGTACTTTTCGATGTCTTAAGTAACTTGCCTCTATTCTTCTGCAGGCCAGAGATGCGTTCTTAAGATGGATCACCACTGTGTCTGGGTTGTGAATTGCGTTGGTGCATGCAACTACAAGTTCTTTCTTCTTTTCTGGTATTGCTGTTTTTCTTTCAATGCTGAAAATTGGAGTGAGATGATAGTTGCTACTTCGTGTATAGAAGCCGGTCGGCAGAACCTTATGCTTTTTAGTCTTTGTAATTGTCTGGACTCGCTGAACATTTGGGTAGTGGGTAGGTTATGTGTTTTGGATTGTTGTGGTGATGATGTCATTGTGATATATTTCGTATTTGAAAAGATTATGGTTATTCAAGTAGTTCAGCAGAAGTAATTTATGACAAACTTTCTGGAGGTTGAATTGCTGATTGTACAGAGCATTTAATTTCTGGTGATAGTCTACTGCTGTGACCTTCATGATTGTTATCGCTTATATCTGTGTGCTTAACAGAGATGGCGAATATCTCCTTTTTCATAAAACAAGAAGATGCTAGGCACAAGTAACCTAGACTGGTGGCACTGTAAAATGTCTTCTGCATTCATGGAATTTCTCTATGATCTGCAATGCAGTTCCTCTTTTCCATCATTGAGATTGGTATTTCATGACTTGAATTTGGCCTTGCAGCTGTATACCTTCTTGGAGACAACAATGGATACTTTACTACTGCTTCCAAGCTTCATCAATTTCTTTAGTGAAGCCAAGAATCATTCCAGCTCTCCTGGCGAACTTGCTGTTATTTTTGTTGCATTTGGTAAGTGCTTTGGCAGCGAGATCAATTTGGTCTTCTGAATTTGTAGATAATACTTGCATACATCTTCTCAAGATCGCATAATAATTACAGAGTTTGTATATTGATGCAGTTTCTTAATCTAGCTTTTGCGCTGAGTCTTCTTTGTTTCCTGTTATGCACGGGTCTCTTGTATTCAGCAACACCACTTCCATAGAGGTGAGGAAAAGTTCTTGTCTTCCTCATTCTATATTTCCTTCTGGTTTATAAACTGATTAGTTAAACTGAGTTATGCTTATGTGTGATGTTTGCTGCATTAGCATATAAATTGAACTTATACGGATTATTGTCCTTGAAATTGTAGTGGACCTTGAGCCACTTAGAAAATTACGACTAGTAGTTTAGGGTAATGCTTTTATAATGTTGTATATCAACTTCATACTTGGTGAGATGCATATCCTGGATGCAGGAATGTAAAGTGGTCTACTTAGTGCAAATAACTGAGATATTAATAGGTTGCCACCAAGAGGGCTTACCTGCTAGTTGTTTATGATCGGCATTGTATCAAGAGTTATGAATTTGCAAAATATATAGCTTTGTGGGAAGGAACCAAAGATAGGCTGATTCTGGAATTAGGAAACAATGTGCCTAATGTCGTTGTGTCTGAAGTTGTTATCGCCTTTTCCCAGCTTCTGAATGTTTGAATTGAAGATCAGCTGTTCCAACTTAAGAAAAAGGAAAGAGTTCAGGATGGTGAAATATCAGAAACCTAATCAACACGATTGCCTAAAGGTTTGGATAGTCATCATGGAGCACTATGAACAGTATAATTTAGCAAAGCAAGAAATGAATCATTCACCTTATTATTTTTGCTGGAAATCTGATACAAGAACAATTAAGCATGTCCACAATATTGATATCTGCCGATGGGTGTGCATGACCCTCTGAAATTGACATTACAGGTTTATGAGAAGAAGAAAGGGGTCAGGTGGAAGTATGACTTGGGCAGGAGGAAGAATTTCGAACAGGTGATAGCACTTAACTCTGATCTTCTCTTGGCTAGTGATTGCAAGTTATCATGTGCTACGTCCAATGATGCCATTGTGCATATGCCTCTCACATTCAATGTGTTCACCTTTAACTTACGGTCATTCTGTCAATGGTGTTAACTTAGATCAGCAATGTTATCCATTGGTCATTATGATATTTCTTTAAAATTGGAAAAGAAGTGTTGGATCATCTCTTACGTTGGCCAAAAAATGAAAATTAAAGGGAGGTAATCAACTTGTTGGTTCCTCTGATATGACTTCTAGATGTGTGATTATGAGGTTATCTTTCAAGGGTAAATAATAGATTTCCTGTTCCCTGCTGTCTTATGGTAGAATGAAATAACTTTTTAGATAAGAAATCGAAGAAGTCCCCTAGGGAAATGTTCCTAAAAGTTTACTGATATGCTGTGCTCTAGGACGAGATATTATCTTCTACCAGGATTCTTTAGCTTCCCTTAGGTGCATATTATGTATTGATTTTTTTCGTTGAGTTCTCAGGCTCATGCTCTTGATCTTTGTTTATGTGAAGGTTTTGGCACCAAAAAAGCACTGTGGTTCTTTCCCTTACTTTCAGAGGAGGATTTAGGAAAAATACCAGCACTTCATGGCTTAGAGTTTCCAACTCGCTCAGATGTTGAGGCGTAGAGGTCTGAATCGGTCTTCAGGAGTCATAGATGTTGCCCTTAGATGGCTAGAATGGAGCTGACAATCTGATCTTGCGAGTTGTTGGTTTGCCTGTACATTCCTAATTTGAATATTGGTTCCATAATGCAAATTTATTCATTTGAGTAGGTGATGCATACGACTGTCGGTGGTCAGCTGAAAAAAAAAAAAGCGAGGAAACTAACGGAAATTATGCACTGAAAGTAATATCTCAGCCACTTGATTCTGGTACCTTTGAATGCCGTAATTTATAATGCATTAGTTGTGGCTTGTCTTGATGTTTAAGTGATCTTTTAGTCACATAAGGCAAAGGAGGAAGCAATGAGACTTGAACTTCAATATTTTGGGAAAGCATCAGCCGTGAGTCAATCAGTGATCTCAGCTTTGGCAGGATGGCAGACAGCAGGACTGGCTAATACCAGGATTCGAAGCTGGTATTACTGTAGGGCTTTAATATTCCAAGTGCAATATGGCTGTCCTGTCGTTGAGAGTAAAGTGCCCTTGAACTTGATTGATGTAACCAGCCTAGGAGCTGTGGATGTAGTGGCAAAAATCAATTCCTGATTCCTATGTTAAGTTTTGCAGTGGCATCATCCTGGTGAATTATATTCTATGGAGAATACTTGAGTTGAGGGTAACTGTTGTTTTATAAGGAGAATTGGTAAGTGAGGAAAATTGCTCCTCCAGTCAGTGACGCATGAGGTCTTCACTAACTCAGCACAACTTATTCGGATGGATGAATTCAGAGCATTCTTTCTTTTCCGATCCTTCTCAACTTAAGGTGCCTGCAAATCACGGGTCACTGAAATCTTCTCTGGCCAGCCAGGTTTTAACAAGGGAGAGCAAACATGTTGAATATGATTATGTGCTTGTCATCTGTACAGTAAGGACAGACAACCATCTTACGCGTTTATGAGCTCCACCCGCTTATGTTGCACTCTCTTTGTATTAAGCAAGACGATCATGGTAGATAATAATAACATGTTTTCTGGAAATTTTACTTCTCAAAGTGGAACCCGGTCAGGATATCCTAATCCTATTTGGCTGCGAATTCTCATTGCAGTGTTTTCTGCATTAGGACTTCTATACATGTACTTTTGCCTCCTTTGATTGATAATTCTCGTGCTGAGGCGCACTGTAGGAAAAGAAAAGATAGTGGGGGTGTCTTTTATAGAATGATTCTATGAATGATTACTGAACATAGTCGATTACAGTATACAACACTATTGTGAAAACTACTGTCCTTTTTTTTTTTTTTCTGGGATCTGATTATTGTTTGATATGAGATGATCTGGATAATAAATTTAGAAGGCGGAGTTATGGCGAGTAAACTGTATAAAGACTTGGATGACAACTGGGGATATTTTATTGGTATGACCGGTGGGTAATCCCCAGAAAACCTTCATTAGATAAAACCTGAACTGGGGAAGGCTCAGTGTGCGTCTTGTCCAGCTAGATGAAGAATAAAACCTAGCTTCGTCTTTTTTCTTCCTTCGTTTTATCTAATGGAAAAGTGGTCAAAGTTGACGGGGAGGCCTAGTTATTGCCTATGATGACCTAACGCCCGTATTATTTTGGTTTTCAAATGATGAAACTAATGAAGGGGAGAGCTGGTATATACTATTAGGGAGAATCAATTGCAGTCTCTTATTGTACATACAGAGAGGGAATGAAACCATGCCTTCTCTAGGTTACATAACATAAGCACAAGCATCGAAATCCTGCATTTCCGTGGATATTTGCCGAATCACACTCATTAAAATTTATCTCCGGCAGGCTTCCACATGATTTATGCTGGCTCCCCCCAATCTGCGTGCCTTCATCTTTCTCCTATAGACCGCACTGTTCTCAGTTAACATATTGTTCACTAAGCGACCCGGGAACAAGGCTTTCTCTCACCGCTTAAGAAATTAGAAAGAAAGGGAATCAGTAAGGGCCTGCTTGTACACTCTCAACTAAGTGAACCCCTTCAGCCGACTGGACGCCCCAGCTGTATGTAGTTATCGAACGCAAGCAGGGCTTGATCCCCCATCTGCAACTACAACTACAACTTCAATGGAGGCATGTGGGGTTGATACTAAAGAAGGGTGATGATCCTTGGAAGAGGAAGAGAAAGACAAGTCGGATATGATGAGGGAGAGCCAAGCAAACAGAGGAGTGAGGAAGAGGATGAGGCCAACGGGCACCATCCAGAGCTGACGGTTCTTCGGGTGGTACTGGTACTCCCACCAGCCCAGCATCAATCCTCCGGCCATGCTCACGGCAAATGCCCACCCGCATCCGCATCTGATCCACCTCCTCCCCTTCTTCCCAGCTTCCTCTTGACTGATATTCTCATATGATGACGACGATCCCATGAGATTGCATACGATGAAGAAGAAATATCGGGTGCGTTTGTGTTATGTAGCTGCTGAAGAAGGCTTTCCTGTATGTATTCTGAAGAGAGAGAGACCCAGCTAAGGCAAAGCGTGCCTTTCCGTCAAAGTCGAGGATTGTCAAAACAACGTGCATGAACAAGTGAAGTGATTGCGTCCCCGTTTTTAACTCTTGCAGAAACCACCCCAGCCACGGAGAGATGCTTTGCGACCTATCCGGGGTAGACGTTCTCGTTTTTTCTTCTGCCTGTTTATGTTCTCCCTATATCTACCTAATGTTACACGTTCTTATGACGTGGAGGTCACTTCTGATGCGTCTGACAAGAAGAAGCCCCATTTTCAAATGGCAAAGTTCCACCTTTCTTTTTGTACCATAACGTTCTGTGGTTGCCGCAGTGCCTGCCTAGCTTCACCCAAGAGTTCTCTCTCTCCATCTCTCTCTCGTCCGGACCAGAGAGGCGGCTCAAATAGACAAATAGCAAACTACGACGATGGAATTGGAATCAAATCAACAAACACACAAGTGTACATTTGCTTTGCACTTCATACTGGAGTTATTGCCAAAACACGGCTCTTCCTCTGCCTACCCGTGCATGTGAAATGGGAAAGCGACTGGTTGATTCTAGACGATACCTGAAGCAAGACCACAAGTTTGTACTTGACTAACGGTCGACCCTGTCCAATTGAGAAGGGACTGCTCTAAAGCAGTTCCAAGTGCGCAAGCGACGAGCCCAAGTAGAGCTTCATGCATAGACTTGCGGCTTCGTGCTCGATCCACTCTTCCCTTTCACCGTGAAAATTATCCGACTGTTGCGCGTACTGGAAAGATTTAGTGACCGACAGCGGGCAATTGAATGATAAAAATATGGGGAAATTCCGATTAAGGGCCCCAACTGCTTCTATTTTTAAAAAAGGGCCCATAGTGAAGCTTGTTTCAAAAAGGGCTTGAAGTGCCCAATTTTGTTTCAAAGAAGAGCCTCAGTTTGCCGACCGGCGAACATGGACTATTTCCGGCGATTTAACAGGGGTATTTTTGTCAAACTAAATTTGAATTATAAAAGAAAGACAAAATTCTAAAATTAAAAAACAAAACCCTACGTTCTCATTTTTCTTTTTCTTTCTCTAACCCACCTACATTCGTGAAGGAGAAGGAGCTCACTGTTGGCGACCGAGCGATGACGCGCAATCTAGCGACGATGACGACGACAGGGACTTGCGACCAAGCGGTGGCGACAGTAGCAACTGGGGCAGCGACCTTCCAAGGTGAGGGATTTTGAATGAAATTGGAAGATCCCTCCTCCTAGGTTTTGCACAAAGCCTTCACCCCAATTCAGGAATGGTTTCGATTGTGTCTTCCGTGTTACCTCTGTGATTCTAGAGAGTTCGGTGGCGCTGGCAACGTGCGACTTGACAGTTGCTTTGCAACGGGAAGAACGCTTCGACCAACAAGTCAACCATGGTTGATTCGAAGGTGGAGACGCAATGCGACTTGCAAAGCATAGAGGGTAGTGTGCTCCAACCCAACCTGGTTGGTACTCCATGTTTAATTTTTCTCATATTCATTCAGCTAAATTTTGGTAAATCCTCTAATCTCCAATTTCTTTCGTTTCCGTGGAGACTAGTTTTAGGAGTTGGTTTAACGGGTACTTCTTTATCTAAGACAAGGCAAGAATACGACATGGATGGCAACAACGATGACAGTGAGTTTCACTTTCTAATAGAAGTTACATTTTTATGCATTTTTTGATTGTATTTACTGCAGTTGTGGTCCCTAGTGTCATTCATGGTCCATGTTTGTCAATTATTTATTGTTTTCATTTTGTTGTTTGCATATGTTTGTCATAAACAAACAAAAACACTTGTTTGTGATCGATGATTCTCAAATATTTGTTCGTAGTCCCAATATTTTAATACTTTGTCCTTGCAACTTGCATTTATCACTTTACAGTTTTGAGCAAGTGTGGTTATGTTGAACTTATATAGGCTCCAAAAACATATTGATGTATTTTTATTTTTTGGCTTCCATTTGCACCAGGTGAGGGATGTGAAGAAATGAACTATGCCATGTCTGATAGTAGGAGTGTTGAGGATATTGAAGAAGATGGGTTTGCCATAATTGATCTTGATGAGTCATATGGAAGAAATGCACGATATATAGAAGGTAGCTCGATGCAGAGGGATATGGAGGTTGGAGACATTAGCTTGTATGCAGATACGTCATCTGATAATGTAGATTTCTTGAATATGGATAGTCAATTTGAATATACTCATCCTGAGTTCAATGCCGATGTGGATATGGAGAATCCTACCTTCAAGTTGGGGATGTGTTTTAGCAATGCTAAGGAGTTTAGAGAAGCAATTAAGAATTATGCCATAAAAAATGGGAGACATGTGAGGTTTTCTAAGAATGCGCCAAATAAGGTGAGGGTAGTGTGTTCAGATGGTTGTGATTGGCTCATATATGCTTCCAAAATGCAAGGGGAGCATACTTTACAAGTCAAAACCTTCAATCCTGTACATAAATGTAATAGAGCTCTACATGTTCCTCAAGTAAGCTCTAAATGGTTGGCAAACAAGTATTGTGATCGGTTGAGAAAAATCCAACATGGCCAAGTGCTTCAATGAAGAAAACAATGGAGTTTGAGAATGTTTTGAAGCTATCTAGGACGATGGTCTATAGAGCTAGGGCAACAGCAATGAGTATGGTCACAGGGAATGAGCAGGAGCAATTTCGAATGCTTAGAAGTTATTGCCAAGCACTTCTTGATTCCAACCCGGGATCCACTTGTGTAATCAAGAGTGAGCAATGTCAAGACCAAGCCAAGTTTAGAGGAGTCTACATATGTCTAGATGCATTGAGGAGGGGTTTTCTAGAAGGATGTAGGCGCTTTGTAGGGTTTGATGGTTGTCATTTATCATCAGGTTACAAGGGTATACTTCTAGCAGCTGTAGGCCTAGATGGAAACAATCAAATGTATCCATTTGCATGGGCAATTGTGGGACAAGAAACATACGAAACATGGCACTGGTTTATTAGTATGATGGCAGAAGATCTGGGGATCACAGACCCTGCAAATTTCAAGTACTGGACTTTTTTGTGTGATAAGCAGAAGGGATTGGTGCAAGCACTAGCAAATTTGATGCCTGAAGCAGAACACAGATTTTGTTTGAGGCATCTTTATGAGAATTTCAGGCTGCATCACAAAGGACTGGAACTTAAACGTTTGGTTTGGAAGGCTGCCATGGCAACTAGAGTGTGTGATTTCAACTTGGCAATGGAAGAGCTTAAGGTAGTCAATGAAAAAGCTCATGATTGGTTATCCCAAAGGCCTCCAGTGCAATGGAGCAAGTCCCATTTCAGAACAAGCTCAAAATGTGATGCTTCCTTGAATAACTGGTGTGAAAGTTTCAACAAGAGCATTATTGATGCTAGAGACAAGCCTATCATCACATTGCTTGAAGCTATAAGAGTGCAACTCATGGAAAGGATTCATAAGCAAAGAGATGGGTTGGCTAACTACAATGGTGTGATCTGTCCTAAGATTCAAGAGATACTAGAACTTCAAAAAAAAAATTCAGCATCATGGATTCCTTCATGGAATGGGACGGATGAGTTTGAATTGAGTGGACCATATGGAGACAAAAGAGTAGTTAATATAAGACACAAAACTTGTAGCTACAGAAGATGGGACATTAGTGGAATACCTTGTTGTCATGCTGTGGCAGCTCTTATATACCTGAAGGAACCACCTAAAAAATGGGTTCACACATGTTTCAAGATGGAAACATTCATGAAAACTTATTGTCATGTTGTACATGCTGTAGATTCCAAAGACACATGGCCTGCTAGAGAGCATTTACTCCCACCTGATGTGCCCAAGCAAGTTGGTAGAAAGAAGAAAAAAAGAACAAAGTCATTGAACGAAATGGCTGATAACAATTTAAAGACAAAGAAGAAGAAAATTGTGCAAGAGCCTGTGGGAACCAAGTTGAAGAGACAAAATACCGCAATCACTTGTGGAAAATGTGGTGGGTTGGGCCATAATAGGTATAATTGCAAGAATTCATCGATAGCATCAGCAACGACAGTAGCAACATCGTCTATGGGAAGAGAGAAGATGCAGGTATTCATTTGTGCTTCACTTTATCGTAAACATTTTCTTATTTGTACTTAATTTTGTTTTGACTAATGATTTATTTTGCGATTCAACCGTAGGTAAAGAGGAGGATGTAATGACCTCAACATGAAAGTAATCGACGACAAGCAACTTTTTGAGATATACAAGAGTAAAAAGACCACAAACACGGGTCTTTTTTGGAAGCATCTTAAAGTTAGAGTATGTATTGGCCCACGATGTTGAGCCTGACTTGATCTTCTAATCCTATTGGTTTTGTCTATTTATCCACAAAGGACATATGCCACAAGAAACTCCTATTTGGCCTCTTTTTGTGCTTTGTTTCTTTGGAAACTAGGCTTTATGGGTAATAGAAAAAGCTTCATTGAATGAAGTCGCAGAATTTTGATGAGTGAGGTAAAATATACTGGTATTGGCTGTTTTGAATGTCCTACTTTGGCTTTGCATTATGCAGTTGCTAGTTAATTTACTTATTGGACAAAGTTTTGCAGAGTTATCATGCATCTACACATTTTGACAAAACGATGATAGATGTACTTGCGATGTGCAGCAGATAATCTGGAAAGGTAACTTGACCTTATAATTTTCCCTCAAAGACTAAATTTAAACAATAGGACTCATTTATCATCTTTAAACAATAAGACTAATTTTGCAGAGTTATCATGCATCTACATACTGGATTGCGCTTGAAATCATTAACTGGGATAGCTTGATGCAAAGTAGATTCATATTTGACTAGTGAATGCTTTGAACTATAGGACTCATCTATCATGTTTATACAATTAGATTCTTCAATACTTACTGTTAGACACCTTTATAGTGACTGCATGTCTTTATGTTGCAGATTTTCCGACATGTGTCCTAACTCGCTCAACATGTCAAGTTGCTACTTTGCCACCGAATGCAAAGATTGAGATCGAGTGCATTTCAGTTCTTTAATGGGCTTCTACACGATTGGTGGCAAACTTCTTAAATGAATCCAGTTTATGAGATTTAAGGGAAGTGTAACTGGATGGTTTTTTTTTGTAATTGTAGCAACAATTTATATCAATGATGAGCACTCTGTGTTTTTAATCATCTTGAGCAAGTATTATGTTATGTTCATATCTACTTTTTTGCATTGCGAGAAAATGATACTCGAGTCATTGCTTGAACAACACATAAGCAGGTGACTGAAGTTTGATGCTCAACCTTTTTGACAAAGCTCAATTTACTTGTATTTTGCGCAAAATTTCTTCAAGGAAACTGCCATTTTACTATGCCCCATCTTAGTGAAGCCAACATTTAGAAATGAGGCTCAGGGGAAGTACCCAACAGTTGCACCAAGGAAAATAAGATGATGGTAGAAAGAAATCATAGTCCAAGACTTTGGACAACATTATGAGTGAATCATGAAATTCATTCTTTTCTTCTTGGTACAAGTCAATCCCAGTGACATTTCAAGATCATTTTAGATGTTGCTTTGCTTTTATCATGATGACAACAGATCTGTAAGGCAAATCCAAAAGGAGCTCCTTCCAACAAAAGCATTACATGTTTCATCTGCAACTTGTAACCAGTATTCCTGAAAATTGACTTGCCGTTGCGATGCCTTAACCAAGAAACTACCAATAAATTCAACACACTTCACAGACAATTCAATTCCCTGATCCATTTGCCTAAATTTTGTGACATGCCTTAACCGAAAAATGGACAAATTGTTGAAGGCTGTTGAGTTTTGCTTGGGCGTGTTTTTTCTTGTTAGTCTCTTATGGGTATTCTCCTGCTGGATCTATCAACAGGTCAAGTAGGTTTGGCACATATTAACATGCATGATCATGGTTTAAGGCCATAAATTATCTAGTCATGTTTCCATGCATTTCTAA
>JAGVVM010002324.1:0-39785 GCA_019149425.1 Psidium friedrichsthalianum
AGTATACAAGATGGCTTCGTTTTACGCATGTGAAGCCGTGCTCGTAAGATCGCGTTTAAATTTTATGTCCTGCAACATCATTTTGTTAGATTGAAAAATTAACATTTGCGAATGGTTTGTATTTGAGTTGGAGCGTGTACCCACGCGGTTAGTGTGAGATTCATGCAGAAGACTAGTGCATTTTTTTTCATAATACAGTCAAACAGAAATTAGCACGTGTGTGTCCTCACTAGTTTGATGTTATCGATTCGGCACCAGTGGAAGGCAAGAACGATGGAAGCAGCCTACATGTTCCAAGCAAAAACGTTCAAAGCGATTTGTTTGTGCCTGATGCTAAGAGTATGCGGTTTAGTGATCAAAGTAGGAACCTTTTGGTGGTCGTGATTGTATGTTTTTTCCCAACGTAACCCCCCATTCACAACTGTGAACAAGTTCACAAGCAGAATCCTCGTCGATAAGGTCTTTCGGCAAAGAAAGCCATTTACACTCGTAGAATCACGAGTACCAGGAAGACTATCCGACGTCTTACGTCCTTGTCCAAACCGAGAAAATTCCATTTGGTTCGGAAGTGATTTCCATTTCCATAACTAACCCGATGTTTTTCACTGATTACCTGGAGTGCATTAAATGTGGCATATGAAATAACTTCACTCTATCTCTACCTTTTCCACATAATTGAAACCAGTTTTAGGGATCTTCCGTCCTTTCCATGACGAATTCGTACATTGAAGATGCTTCAACCAAATAAAAATAAAAAGCGAAAAATGCAACTGACGCACTTGTGTTCTGTACTATGAATTACTTATATAAGAGTGGTTAGATCCGACTACCATCTCCACAAGCGAAGTTTCGATATGGAATAGAAAACCTCAGGCACATTCTAGAGCAAAATCCCTGTCCATTTTAAGTTCTGTTGGTGGTCAATGTCAGAGACACTTCTCTTGTTGTATCGTTCCAGCACTTCATTTTGGTGCAAAGCTAGAGGTCCCAAAGCTAATTTTTCACGACGAAGCGGCTGATCTGCTGTGGTATAACATACCCTGTTTCAGTCGCGGCTGTCCTGAGGTTCCCACCATTCAAAGCATCGTGATGAGAGAAGTTACAAGTCCACCCTCAAGTTCATACGTGTTCGATGGTAAAGCCGCTCGCATTTCGCATGCTCCCTTAGTGTGGCATGTCACCCTCGAAGTGGCTCGGAGTGAAGGAAATAAGTCCATTGCACCCGTTGATGTAACCTGTGAAAGAGCCTGTTTGCAACAGAGATTAGGCTAGATTTGAGTTTGCGTGCTTCCTTTTACTACTTTTGAAATCATTCCAGGGTTTTCTAGGCATTCCCTAGAAAGCCTTGAAGTGCCAAACTCCAAAAGTTTTACGAAGTATCGGCAGCATTTGACTATGCATCGCAGCCGCTGAAAGAAGTCACTTCTCCCCGCTTGTCCCTTTTCCTGGCTCCTGAACGAGGTCTATGGTCCCTCCCATGTATACTGACCTCTTTCTGCATTACAAGAGAAAACAAACAAAGTTCGTCTCTGGATGGATAGATCTAGGAATTTTGTGGCGAAGAGCCACTCGAGGCAAACAAACCTGTCCTCCCACAGAGGAAGGGTAAATCTAACACGGTGCACTGTGGACAAGAATCAATATGGCATGAAGCTTACCCACGAGGAAGAGGCCTGACGATTGTCGCATTGATCTCATCATCGACAATCATTCCTTGGGTCCTAAAATCGAAGGGCAGAGCGTTTCAATCGTATCCATCCACATCGTCGCCGTCGCGGTCCCTCTGCTGGGATCCATGACCAGAGAAATGGAATACCAAAGAATCCCAGGCCTACAACCTTGGACAAGCCAATGGAAGGCCATTCTCATGTTGTTCTTGTCGGGACGCCTCAAAGGATCGCGCTCATCTTCTCAAAGTCGATTTCCACAGACTAATGAGGCCCCACTTGGCCATTGAGATTAAGTAATAGACAACTCGAAACAACAATAAGCGCCTGTTAACAGAGCACCTAGACGCGGACTATCTTTCAGGAATTTCTTCCTATAGTTTGGACTGATGGCAATCTTTTCGATCATTATGCAACATGACTAAGACTAAGACAAGATTAACCGACGGAAAAAATCTGCTTCATACACTCATAGTCGAGAATTCAAAGGGATGAAGATCAATAAGGAGCCAGTTATTGGAAAGCTAATAGGATCCGAACCGATTCTGTAATTCGTTAGCTTGTTATCACATGTCTTCTGACAACAAATATTCTGTCGATCGACATTGCAGTGCTATTCCATGTCAAACCCAATGGGAAATTATTGAAGAGAGAGAGAGAGAGAGAGAGACTGGGAAGCAGACGGTCAAACTCAACGCACGATATCCAGCAATTCATTAAGAAGCATTACGGACAGAGCAGAGCGATTGAACGGGGAGACGATCAAATTTTATTGGAGGAGAGACAGAAGCAAAAAAAAGGTCAAAGCACCTGTGAGCACGAGGATGGACGACTCGGGGAACTTGAAGCGATTGATCAACAAGATTTCATGCACTTGGCGTCCGTTGACGCAGCCCTTGAGCTCGTCTCGGGAGTTCCTGTTACGGACGCCACATATCAGAGCTCGCTTCCCGCCGTGAGCCGAGGGAGGAGGGCCCGGCGGAGCGTCGGGAGGAGGAGGATGATAATGGTGACCGTGGCGGTGGTGAGGGAGGACGAGTGGGAGGCGGGGGGAGGCAGGGAGCGAGGATCGGCGACGAGGGTGAACGGCGTGACAGAGGGCGCAGCGGATGGACAGAGCACCCGGTTGGCAACTCCAATGGAGTGTGGCAAGCTGGAGCAGTCGACCAGTAACATTATGACTGGCCGCAGAGGGAGGGAGAGGAGAGAGAGGAGAGAGAGAGAGAGAGAGGGGACAGAGACAGAGGTGAAGATGGTGTTCTGCAATGGAGGGAGATGTCGGAAGAAGGAGCTTTGTCAAACAAAAACTCAGAGAGCGTTAACGAGGAGAACAAGGAGGAGGAGGAGGAGATGAAAGAAGTTGAAGAAGAAGTGGTTTTGGTGAGTCAAAGTCTGGAAACCTGCTGGGAAGCTCACGGGAAGGAGAGGTGGGGTTACGGAGGGGAGAAGGGAAATTGAGTTGAAAAAAGCCACGGATTTGCAGAAAGTCAGGCTTTCCTACTTTTGACTTTCTTTATGGCATTGAAACACGTCTTTATTTATTGCGACAGATTTCAACGCGACTACAAATATTTAAAAATAAAAATATTCACCATATATATAAATTGAAAAAATAAAACCTTTCACCACTCTGATGATGAAAAAAAAAATGATCTTTTTCTTTTGGTATTCACCCAATAGAGCACTTCTCAATTTAAAATAGTAGTGCGACGGCGCCTTCTTATCCTTACCTCTTATTTAACATGAGCGTCTTGATATGATCCGTCACACCACTTAACAAATTAATTTCTTCTCTTATATTGTAATCGATCATCGAATGCGTGCATCGTCCGATTATACCAGCCGTGCCGTATCTAGGATTGAAGTAAGATCAAGTAAATGCGAGACACGTTACAAATGTGTATTTAAGCGACGCGGGATCACACTTAACGCACAACCGCTGAAATTACCTTGTCCTGTCTGAAGAGCGTAGCAATTATCCTCCATCTGTTCAACCTCTTGAATCGGTGTCTAAACCGAAAGATTGGACTACAAAGCTAGCTGGGCTAAGAACAGAAATTACACTCGATGCTTTCTATAACTCCTTGTACTTTTTGTATTGCTCGTGAAGCGCTCTATCATTTCAAAGAATCAAATGACGTGGAGCTGTCCTAAAATCTAATGCCGGATTCGTCCTCCGAAAGCAACTTGCATGCGGTTTCCCCCACCGCCGGTCACGGTGGATGTGGCTTTTTTTTCGAGAAAATATTAGGGGAGCCAGCCTTGTCAAGTCAGTGATCAGACGGTCCATTCAGAGCACGACACGTGTCTAGCGGGTCCACTCGTCGGAAATTTTTGAACGTTAGTGAGCCAGATGGTAATCATTCTGGTTTGACACTATGGAGAACCACTTTCTCATATTGATCCAAGTCGGAAGAGGGCATCAAATGGATTTATTTTTTTGGTCAAAAACTGAGTGCCTTGAGCAATCGATGTAAGTGGATATGATCCGCGGATGATAATAAAAGCCATTTTGGCTATAAAGGCAGCTTTCGAGTGGTTTTGAAGCTAGACAGTCCACTCGAAGCGCGACACGTGTTACCTGATATTTTCTATCTGGGTCAGCACTTGATGCCACTCACGCGTTACCTAATCCCCACTGTGCATCATACCTAAACAAAAGCCAGTGCGAAAGAGTCGTCCAACGTGATGAAGACCAACACCAGACTAGGCATAGTTGCACTAAAGTACGCTTATATCATTACTCGATATGTTGTTACATGAGAAAAATGCCGAGTTATGACCAAACCCAGTTAACCAATAGATGGAAATCTTGCATTCGACTCGGCTTGGTTATATGTCGTTTTCTCAGCTTATATATGGGAACTTGTATGATCAAAACCGACGCCTTGTTTACGAAAGCAAACGTGCGGAGAGATCAAAGATTTTGATGTAACATCGGGCAGCAGACGTGTTACCAATTGAATCTTGGAGCGTCAACTCTTCGACGATCATCAAGTGGCGAGCCAACAAGAGAAGCGGAAAAAAAGAAAAGAAAAGAAAAAGGGACAATGAAGCTCCTTCCGGCCATCCATTGACAAAGCGGCCTTGCCTTTCTCTCAACACGCGCGTGTCCATCCGTAACCTTCAACAAGATCTTCTCTAATACCATCACAGCTTACAAATAATGCATGCTAGGCCGGTTAATTTAAAGAATGACTTGGGATAATTCGGAATAAGGGACTGATCAACTGATCATGCTCATAGAAGATAGCTAATGAGGATCATTCACAGCAGCAATCCTTTGCAACCCGCGTGAGCCGCCTCCACGTGGCGCTCCGCTATGATTGGGAATCAAAACTTCCCCCCAAAAAAAAAAAGCCCCTCAACGAGAGAGAGAGAGAGAGGGGGTGACTCAAAATTAGAGTAAACATGTTTTCTCAAAAAGAAAAATTAGTATGAAACTTTATCTCAAATAAAAATCTGAAATGATTAATTTAGTCTTAAATAAATGTCACAGCTCGCTAATCCGCCAAATTTCTGCCGGCTGGAGAGCGTGACCCTCTCAAGTGCGGTTTCGATTTTCCAAGGGCATTTTTATGTGATTAAAGCTATGTCCACATAACAACACATGAACACATTTTTTTTTATGTGACTAAAGCTACGTTCATTTTGACCAAAAGAAGAAGAAGCTATGTTTTTTTTTTTAATGAAAGGTGTCGCGGACGGCAAGCCGTGCTCACGTTGAAGCTCTCGGAGGGGGGGCGGAGACTCCACAACCACGGGCCCCCGGTTAAGTCACCTAGCGCGAGAAAGTTTTGAACTCAGGACCTCTCGTGAAAGGAACTGAGTGCAAATCGACTCAGCCACCAGATGGGGTAGAAGAAGCTATGTTCATTTAGCGAAAAATGTGACATTTTTGGAAATATTTTTCAAAAAGTCATTTTCTAGGAAAATGATAATATTTTTTGGTATTCGGCTGAGACCTATTGGAAAATATTTTTCATCATTTGTTAAGGAAAATCTATTTAATTTTTCACATTGTCGTTTGGTCAAAATTTGCTAACGTGAAAGTCACTCATCTTACATGGTATGGCTGGTGGTAATGTGGCCAATTTTTATAAATTTACAACAACAAAAATCCAATTTTTAATATGTTTTACTAGTTTTTATTTTATTTTTTATTTTTTTATTTTTCCTTCTTCCTCCACCACCACTAGCCAGTTACGACCACAAGCAAGGTTGAGCTTGCTGGCCTTGACGCCAACCATCACCTTGGCTAATGCCTAGCTAAGGAAGAAGGAAAAAAAGAAAAAATAAATTAAAAAAAAGAAAATTTACCAAAAAAAATTATTAAAACTTTAGAATTTCTTTTTAAAATAATTGATAAGAAAAGGAAGGTCAAGAAGTGGGGGAAAAAAGGATGAGGGAAATGATTTTCTCTTTGAGAGAAAATCTTTTTCTCCACTTTTGAATGTGTTTTTTCCTTTGACGGAAAATATTTTCCTCGACTCATCTATTTTTTTGAACCGGCTACCAAAAAATTCAAAAAAAAAATTCTTGGAAGTTGTTTTCTGCAAAATGAATAGAGCCTAAGTAATGCAGAGTAGTGAAATTACCTACTCTTATGCCAAAGCTAACAACTTTATTTTGAGTACTTTAGCAAATAATAGTAACTTACCAACCGGTACATGCATTGCCATCATATAAACTTGTCAACTTTAATCAAGTGCTAGTTGGTACTAAATTGCCCTTTTTATTTGAATAATTTGCCCAATTTCAATTACTAATTTGTTCAATGACTAATTTATTTGTGCTAGTAAACTCCGTAGAAGTTGATACCCTGCTATTGTTTCAAAATGCACAAACTCAATCCTTATAGTAACTTACTACCACAAAAGCGGCTAACATCCGTAACTTTTGCAAGAGCCCAGTAAAATGTCATCTTCACTCTTATTTGTCGAACCATCTCCTCCTCCTCGTTCACTCAAGTCTCTCCCCTTCAAAAACGAAGCTTCTCTGAGAAGCACTAATGGCGGTCGGTGCTTTCTTTCGCCCTTTAGATGCTGCTGAACAGTCCCTCTGTTTTCTTGCTCGAAATGATGATGGGGTTTTGGTTGTATGTTTACCCGCGCGTTGATCTGGTGTCCTTGCGGCTCATTTTGTGTGAAAGCAGGAAAAGTTCTAGTTTGTCACCTGGGACTCTTCTTTTTCATATGAGGGTTTGGGGCTTAGTTACTCAATAATTTAGTTGATGTTATGTGAAATGAGGATTCAAGATGAATTGGTGTGCAATCTTTCTGTGACGCCCCGATCCTCGGGCACGAGCCATCCCTATCAAAACGCCTCAGGTCGGAAAGGATAGCGTCCTAGGCATGCTAACGACCAAACCAAAATTTCTTACGCGTGCGAAAACGTTTTAAAACTCCCAGACAATTAACATGCAGGGATAGAACAGCAGGATGTCCATTTATTTAAAAGAATATTTTCAATATATTAACGAGTAGAGAATTGCTAACCCTACGGAGCTAAACAACATAAATATAACCTCACTCTTCGGGGTGGCTCCCTAAGACCGGCAAAAGATAGGTGGGTCAAAAAAGGTTAACTAATCATCTACTCCTAAAAGAGGGATAATACTCCATCGCCCCTATCTTCACCTTGGACCTGAAAAATGGTAACCACGACAGGGTGAGAAGTAAATCTCAGTGGGTCAACGTCTAAGCTCGGATAAGGAGATTATTCGCTCAGGCGTCCCAATTAATAAAGTCCCATATCGACCAAGATTTTTATAAAAACATTAGCCAATTCAAGTCTTCTCTGGAAATCATTTTATTCGATGGTCATAGGGTTCATTGCACACGACTAGTGTGACTTTACACTACAACTGGCAGTGTCTTCTGATAGTCCGTAAGATTCGTACGACTGGCACGACACGTTTCTATCAGGAAATATAGCACACGACTGGTGTGACAGAGCACTACGACTGGCAGTGTCTCTCGGTAGTCCGTAGGATTCGTACGTCTGGCACAACATGGAACTACTATGATAATACCATACGACTGGCACGGAACGACTGGCACAGATTTTAAGACCCTTATGTGATCACCCTCTTGAATTATAAAATCAATTAATTTCCCATTTTTCCAACTGAACACCAATAATTAGTTTATTGTTCGGTCTGACAGAAATCAATCCAATTCATTAGCAGACCCATGTTGATCCCGACCCCAAGCAATCGGTCACAAAAATTCCATAATAATTTCAATTATTTAAATAAACAATCACCAAGGGCTATCAGACTACCAATCAGTCAATCAAACAATTTATCGATCGCTCGGCTCTAGTTTGTTACTCACTCGCGATCACAAATTCAATCAATCAGTTAATCTAATTTCCAACTAGCCACCGACTACTTCGATATTCGGTCTAACTTATTTAATCATGACCATTTAACCTAAATCCAGTCTCCAACTAATCCGGCCACGATTAGACTACGGAAATTTCTAATTAAAATAATTAACTAACTAACTAATTTAATCCCGAACGCAATAAACGCCTTACCCAAGGATTAGAGGCCAACTCACAATCGTCGGCTAGTCCGACCGGCGGCAGCAATTTTCTGGCGAGCGGCGATGGTGACGCAACGAGCACGACGAGTTCTTGGTTAGACGGCGGTCGACCGTGGCTCGGCTGAGCGGCGAGCTTGGCCGAGCGACGGTGGCAGCCGCGGTTGGACGAGCGTGGGCCACAGGCGGCTGGCTGAGAGCGAAGCAGCGGCTGGTGGCTCGGCGAGCTCGAGCGGAGGGTGGCTGGACGTGAGCACGGCGCGGCTGAGCTCGCGGTGGCGTGGACGAGCGGCCGAAGGCGAAGACGAGCAATGACAGTAGGCTCACAACCAGCAGAACGAAGGTCCAGAAACAACAAACGAGTGAAAAGAAGACAGCAGCTGAACGAAGAAAGGAGAAGGAGCCAGCTGCAGACTCCAGCGACCGAAGTTCAAGCGGTTGCGGCAGAATCAGCAGAGGAAGAGAAGACCGAAGCCGAGCGAAAGAAAAGCAAAGGAAGGAGAAGAAGAGAAGAAGAAGAAGGAAGCTGAAGAGTGATGGTGACAGCTTCTCTTGCGTGAATACTAGGGGAAAGTGATGGGAAGCTGACTTTTTCTTCCATGAAAAGTCTTCACACGGCAGAAAGTGAAAAGGAGAGAGAGGGTGAGCGGGGTTGGTGGGTTCAGCAGAAAATCAAAGGAAAATGGGGGCAAAGGCACGTGGGTTATTGGGAAATGATGCACGGTTAAAATTTCAAAAGAAGACAAGAAGAGAGAGAATGAGAGAGAGAAAGGCGTTAGTGAGTTGAGGGGTGGATTCACAATTCTTGATTTCTCGTCTCTTTGCTAATAAAATATTGGGGACGTCACACTTTCTGCATAATGTGCATCGACAGCCATGCACTTGGATCAACTTTTGTTCGACTTTCATTTTGTTCACCGAGTGCATCTAAGTTTCACTTACTTGCACTTTGACGTGCTTTGGCTGTTCTTCGACCAAGGCAGCCACGATGCCAGAAGCATGTCGAGTTGGGCATAGGAATGATGTTTTCAACCTATGAGTTAGCATGAAGATCGCTTCTTCATGAGCTTAAATTACATGGGTTTAGTTTATTTCCCAGATACTGGTACAAGTTCGCCGGACAAGGTAACCTTATGCTATGACTCGTGTGTTTTGAAGCTGTGTGTTTGCAGCATTAATAAGGTTGGTGGTGATTGTTTAATACTTGTTTCGACTCTCCTGTTCTGCTCGTGTTGTTACTAAGCGACTTCGTAATCGTGATCATTTCACTACACGGTGATGGATGTTCTGTTCTATCCCAATGTTATGAAGGATGTCTAGTATGAATTTGGTTAATGGCCGGCTGGCTTTGCGCGTTTCGAATCACGCCGAGCACATGCAAATGGTGGAGAGACCAAGTGTCCCTTTCGTGTGGTTGGAAATTTGGTTTTTTCTAGGGAGTAAGTACATCGTCACAAGGACAAAGCTCGAGCCTAGACATTTAACCAGAAGATATAGGCATAAGAACAAATTCTCCCCGACTCAAGATGCTAGTCCGGCATGCATCTTGACCTTGGCCTGACTGACATGGTTACTTTGTTTACTGTGCTTAGTTGGAGTTCAAGCGCGATTATTTACTGATTATTTCAAGCGCGAGCCACGTTATAGCGCATCCTTTTAGCCATTCTAGTCGGAGGAACGTATTACCTGAAACATAAACATGTGAAATCATATTATCATAGGTTGATTACTTTGATTCTTTGATTTTAAAATTGTCGAGGTCAGGAAGAGTTGTCTCCCGGGAGGTATGCCAAGTTCATGAAATTTTAAGTCCTTATTGTCTGAGACAGTCTTCTTTGGTTTCAACTTTGTTGTTGATTAATGCAGCAACAGCGCTCCCAGTTGCCGACATTTGGAAACTGGGAAAACGGAGATACCGTTCCTTATACAGCCTACTTTGAGAGAGCAAGAAAAGGAAAAAGCCGTGCCAAAAGAAACCCAAATCGTGCCCAGAGCGATTACGAAACGTATACAACTAGTGAACGTAGTACCAAAACCGTTTCTATCCAGAAGGAGGTTGACCAGGGTTCCCAGAAAGTTGCAGAGCCAGAGGCAGCAATGCCGAAGCACAAGCACTGCCGAAGTGGAGACGAAGCCCACAGAAGGAGATTCATCGGTTCACCTCTGCATCGTGCAGCCACTGGCGGAAGAACTGCCTCCGGCGCGTCTCAACCACATGATAGTGGCGTAAGAAAGCCCAAAACCGAAGCTGAACAGGTCATGAAGGTGCAAGATGCATGGAGGCCAAACCCTGAGCATCGGATTAGAGCGGGAGAAGATGATCATCCCAGGAGGAGGCTTAGTGACTCCACACCGCATCAAGACCCTAGATATGGAAGGGTCGCTGCTGACTCACCTGTTCGTCGCGACGGTGGAATGAGTTCCCCAAACAGAGCGGTGTCCACGGTCGGAGTACATCCAGTTCTCTTCTCACCGCACACAACATCAAACCAGTGTTGTGGGCGCAGGAGGTTGAATGTCTTCTCCAGTGCGAGAGAAGAGGTACTCATCCACAAGGAGCGGACACAACGCAGCTCCCGTGACTCCGGGAAGAACTCCTCTCAAATCAGTTGCCCGAGGAGACAAAACAGTAATCTCTCAACTATGTTTGCTTTTCTCGATTGAGAGTATCTGATGAATCCGAGGATATTATAAAGAGACTAACATTCAAAGCAGTTAATTGCGCATCCATAAGAAGTCGAGGCCTCTAGAAGTCAGAACGTTACTGTATTTTGTTGCTATGCGGCTTGAACCAATCGGTTCTGATTCTTGTGTTCTGTTTTATCAGCCTAATCACTGTACAACCGTTCCTAAACTCTTAGATTGGGATGAGACAAACCCTTCGTCGGCCGATGGATACATGCACGTATTTAATTGTGTCGGGGAGGAAAAAAAGGGTGCCGCAAGAACAACAACAGTGACTGCAACCGAGACCCGCCATTCAATGATCAGCGTTCGCATGCTGATACAAGGTCCAAGGTATGCGATGCTTATGCGGTGGCTCTTCGTTTAGCATTAGGGCTCTATATTATTCTGTCAATTGAACATGACCTCCGTGCTTTCCCTGGAGAGGAAGATGATTCCAAGATGCTCAGAAATGTGCCACACCTTGTTTATCAATCCGCAGTATTTGTCTGTACTAAGAGGAAAAAGCACGCGTAGTTTATTCAGTCCAGTGAGCATCCGATGTATTGACAGCAGGCTTGAAGAAACAAATGTTGTGCATTCATTAGATTTTTCTCGCATTTGCCAAATTCTGCTTTGCCTTGTATCGTATTCAAGCATTCCATGCAGCGGTAATACGCTGCTGTTCGTATTCAGCTGGCTTCTTCTTCTAACGGTGAGGACTGAGGCATTTTGAGTTCACAGCAATCACCTATGTTCGGGCTAGCTATCCTTATAGCAACATCAGGGCATACATTCCAGCACCACAATCTAATGATTTGCATCAGTAACTACTGAAAGACACAGCCACTTGCTGAATCTCCCGAATTCACTTGCGTAGAGATGAAGTCCATTTATCATTGATGTGCTTTCTACAGCTCCCAGGCAGTTCGGACCAGACCAAGAACAAGTCAGCTATAATCGACCGAACCTCTTAAGCTACAGACTTGTATCTGGTGTACTTCCCACAAAGCATTGGCAAAACTAAAACAATTTGTCCAGCCAAGGAAGCACGATGTAGAGCCTTTGCTCGAGAAGCAAGCAACATGGCAAAAATTTTCCAAACAGATATTCCTCGGTTAGCCCCTATAATCAGCTCACTTAGTTTGGCTTCTCGCTCCGAGATCTAATACCTGATTCGATCCAAATTACTTCTTCAAAATAGACAGTCCATGGCATCAAGGCAATTACCGACAGAGACAGTATTGGCTGCACATCCAAATCAAAGGTCCGCTGCATTGCTGACTTTAATGATATTCTTGCTTAGAATTTAAAATTCGGAACCAAGGAACTCCAAGTCATAGATATCCTTCTGCCGAAGATATCTCTGGTACTGCTAGGATGAATTTTGAGGCTTCTTTTTCCCCTGTGCTGTACATAGATACAGGAGATGAGTCTTTGAGAAAACATGTTCTACTTGAAGTGCATCTTGCCTACTCATGCAGTTATGCTTGACGCTTTTTGGTGGATCCACATCCATTGGGAGTCATCAGGGCTTTGACTTGTGGAAGGAGGAGTTACAAAAATGTTAGAATGAAACCAAGAACCAAACACAGAGACGAGTAATAATCCGAAAGGAACCCATCATCTCTTGAACGAGCTTAGTAATGAGCACAAAAGAGAAGAACAAAGTGCCTAAAGTAGTTATTTACTCAGGTGCCCTTGACTTCACAGTACATCGACCTTGGCATCCACATCTTGACTAGCCCTGGGAAGCTTTTCTCCTGCAGGACAAGATACAAACTTAAACTCACTATAATTAACCCAGAAGAATAGTGAAACCTACTTTCAGAAGCATGCTTTATGTTATATTCCATCTAAAACAAATGTTATAATGAGATAGACAGTACCTTTCACTGATAATTGAAGTTTCCCCTTCTTTACATGTTGAATGATCGCCAGTGAAGTCACTTTTCTCCGTAGGCTCCTTCACCCCGAGAGCTATATTGCTCCTGCAGTTTTGCTCCGTGAGGTGAAACTAGACTTTCAACATACACTGTGAAGGCTAATTTATCCTCCTTCGCAAAACCTCTTTGTTATGACATTTGCCAGGATCTTAGATAAGCATTTCACGCTGATCGACCTGAATGCTGTCTTTCCTGCTTCGGTAGAGCACAATGGCCTCACATAGAAATAAGTGTTTGATGTCTGATTCCAGAGACTAGCACAACACAAATTCATCCAAGACGACGACGACAACAGTCCAAAAATATATTTACTCCCCATCCATTCCCTTAACACGTCCACCTTCACCGTGCTTTCGTCTATGACAAGGCATTCACCGATAACTCCTAATACTCCGAATCCAGTACCTTCATCAGCCTGCGGCCGCGGCAACGACGTATCTCCAAACTTCTCTCTGCTCGTGCTGAAGGAAACAATCTTCTTGTGTTCCCAAGAATGTATCCCCCTGACTTGCCAATGAAGGAAACCATTCGCATAGTTCGCCCTTCCGTGCGATACTTAAGGTCATCATGCTTGTCATGAACTCTCCTCCAGCAACCAGTCTTTAGCGCGAAACATCAAACACAGCTATATTCCGGAGGCACGCTATATTCCAGACACACATATCCATCCATCATACGACAATGGCACAATATTTTGTAATCATCAATCGATGGATCATAGCCAAGTCCACAAATGGTCGCTCGGAAATATCTTTAGCTAGCGTTTGGGATGTTTCTAGACTCTCCTGTTGCCGGGTTCCACAAGACAAACAATTTGATGATCGTCGTGCTCTAAGCAAACAAACCGTTGCAGTATCCGACGATGTTGGCGCGATAGCCGTCGGGAGCTTCAATCGGAGGCAGAAGCTGGGTTAAAGGCATACCTTCATGACCAGCGTGATCATCATCACGGAGTGATTCGCAGTTCACGGACTGAGGCGGGTTGGTGGCGAGGAGGATTCTTGGGGAAGAAGCGGCGATCTCCAGATGGGTCTCGGCGAATTGGGGAGTGGAGATCAGTGAGCTCCATCGCTTGCACACGCACTTGAATCTGAGCAGAGATTTTACGGGAAGCCACGGGAGGATTGAGGGCGCGCATGACAACCATTCTGTTCCACAAATTTTCTGGAACAGAAATAGATTTTTCTATTTCTGCCAGAAACAAAAATTTTATTTCTGATTTTGGGCCAAAATCTGTTTCTGAAACAGATTTTTGTTTCAGAAATAGAAAAATAGATTTGCGTTGCCAAACGAGTTTCTGTTCCAAACCTATTTCTGGAATAGGTTTGGAACAGAAACAGAGAAATAAAAACGTTGTCATGCGCGCCCTAAGGTTTTGATGTCTTCGCCGAAAATTCGACATGGCTTCTTCTCTCCGACCTTCCAGATTCGCATGACTCTCCTCAAGTGAAATCTTTTTTTTTTTTTTGGGTTGAATCTTTAATCGAGGGTTTTGTTGATGTAATTTTGTGGTCAAATTTTGGAGTAGGAGATTCATATTTTAATCTTATTTAAATGAAATTTAAAGAAAGAAATAATAGAAAAATGCCACTTAAGAAAATAAAATAAATTTAAAAAGCCACCTAGGAGAGAGAAAATAATTTAAAAAATACCATATCAATATTTTTTGTTAGACAAATTGATAGTGTTGAGAAAGGATCGATTGTATCGATTTAACAAATTTTACGACTTAATTGTACCTTTCGATAAGTTTTAGGACTTCTAAAGCATAGAATGCTGAAATTTTATTTACAAACACAAAACTGAAAAAGAGAAAAAAAAAAAATGGCAAGAGGCTAGTGGGTACTGCGGCCGCTCCTCAGGAGCCATCGATTGAGCTAGGGTGGCTGGATCGTCAGCACTGGCTGAGGCCTCGCTAGCCCTCTTCTGGGGCCAGCGAGGCCTATCCAAAATCTAGGTACACAGCCTTGACCTAGGCAAGGTAGCCTCGTCGGCGATCCACCTAGGAAAGGAAACGTAAAATCCATAAGAGAAAACAACCCTCCGGGAAATGGAATCAGGTAATTTACCTTAAAGAACCAATGCATCTGTACCGATACAGAGACACGAGCGGAAATGAGCTTGTGATATATGTGAGGAAGAACCCGGCCTCCTTGAGAAATGCCGTCATCCCAAAACCAAGTGCACATGGACCGATCTCCACGATTTCCGGTGAGCTCTTTCTCGAGCATCACTTCTCTATGACGAATCCATGTTCTTTTTTGGTCGAACGAATCCATTTTCAAATACCCAGAATTACATTCCATTGAAGAACGCCGATTTCATTTCTGTTCCGAGAATGCAGCATAAAGAAGAAGAAGAAGAAAGCAAGAAGTTTTCATTGCAAGAAATGTATCGGCACAGGATCGATTGATGTTTCATACTCAAAATCCGCCATGAGAAATATGCACTGCAACATCTCATTGTGTGCCCAGATCTGGGCGAGACGAACTTGAGCAGCGCCTCCATCGGGGCCTAGCGATGGTCGGCGACACCCAGGTCTAGGCTATGTGCCCAGATCTGGGCGAGACACATTTGGGTATGCCTTGCCAGCATCAAGCAACCACCGACGAGGCCTTTCGTTGAAGTTGAAGAATGCAAGTCTCTTTATTAATTAGAATGCTACTATGATTTTTCAAAATAAAGAAATTGGCAAGTGGGTTAGAATTCACTATACTTGCGTGCGGGTGCGCGTGTGATTGTGCGATTTTGGCGTGATTATTTGATGCACTTGGCACTTTGCACGATTACGCGATCGCGAGTAATAATCGACATTAATCAACAATCATATGTTTATTTTATTTTATTTCAAAATTTAATTGTAATTTTCTAGCGAAACAGTGCAATTGCTCACTTAGGAGTTTCGATTATTTTTTATATTAATTTTGAATTTTAATTGATTAATTATGTTCAATAATTGTAACTCTTCAGAATTGACAGTTTGGATGTGAAGAATTGCATCCTTTCGAGTTAGCAATTTTAAACCTTCAAGAAGTTGCAATCTTTCATACAAAACTGTTTTCGAAAATGAAAATATGTGATTGAATAATTGTTTTGAACATGAAAAGTTGCATAAGAATTAACTACTTTTTGAATGCAAAAAAATACGTTCATTTCTCATTATATATTCAAGTGTCCTGTTCATTTCGAACATAATTCTTCTTCAATTTTCGTTTTTTAAAAACAAGAGAATTCTAGCCTTCGTTTTCGATTGTTTTCTAGAAAGTTATTGGATAATTTTAGAACTGCTATTTAAGATTCTCGCTTGAGACTCTGTTGTATCCTAAATGACTTTTGCCAATAACTCTCAGCAACTTTGTATGGCAAATAGTTCCTTAAAGAGAGTGCTATCATGCCTCAGAATCTAATTCCTTTGTTCATCCCATTCGACTATATATCGCCAATAGCCTCCGCTGGGGTAGGTGAGCTGGCCACCCTGCCCAAGGATGGCAACCTCAACCAACCCTTCCATCAATGAGGACCTGCGGTGACGGCGATGACAACACTCACACCCCCTGCCATTCTCTGTTTTTTTTTCTTTTCTTTTCCAATTTCATTTTTTAAAATAAAATTTTAGCCTTTTATGTTTATTTAATCAAATTTGAATAAAATTTAAAGAAGGAAATGATAATAAAAAAATTCCACTTAAGAAAATAGAATAATTTAGGAAAAAGCCACCTAGGAGAGAGTAAATAATTTAAAAATATCAGTTAGTATTTTTTGTTAGATAAGTTACGGCGTTAACAAAAGGATTGATTGCACTAATTTGACAAGTTTTGAGACTTGATTGCATTTTTTGAAATTTTTAGGACTTGATTGCATTTTGATAACAAGTTTTAAGACTTCTAGTGAACTTAAGGTCATCATGATTCAATTGCACCTTTGAAAGTTTTAAAACTCAATTGCGTGTACTGTGTGCAGGCTTCAAATGGCTCAAGTCGGCATACCCAAACAACAATTTTGTGTGATGCTTACAATGCAAATAGGTACATCATCAATTCCGCTATTTCTTAGGTGCCGAGATGGATTTGCACAGGTGCAGGGGTGCTTTGGTGGGCAGCTGAGAGTCACCGCGATCTGATCGGATGGGAGATTGTACGAGGCTAAACTGGACAAGGCTTAGATCAGGATGGTGTTTGGAATGCCCCTGACTTACCATGGTGAAGCAAAAGTGAGGAGGAAGAATACGAAGCACCAACTGTGCCATGGCCTGGAACCAAAACAAGAAGAAGACGGACAGTAAATAAAAAAGAAGAAAAAAAAAAGTGATCGGGACGAAAATTCACATGATTATGTTATAGAAAGTAGCAAGTAAGAGGTAAATGCTGGATTTTGCCAGTGAGCTAGGCCCTTGTATGAAACTAAGTGGACATTTTATATTATTATTTGAGATAAGTTTTACTTCAAATCATTTTTCTAGGAAACGTATCCAATTTCAAGCCTTTATTCGAGATAGGTGATTTGATGAATTATAAATGGACATAAAACGACATGGCAAATGATAGATTGACATTGATCATATTTCAATACTCGACAAGGCTGTATCTCGTCATTCGTTAGTCAACTAATCTTAATATGACAAGTATTATTCTTCATCTGCATGTTCTATTGTCTATAAGAGTCGTACGCTTAATTTGGCTGCCGCCCCGAGTTCTGACAGCCACTCCCTGTCCATGCTTTAAAACAAGAAAATTTTAAATACTTTTTATTTTGGTCGAAACGAAGTTTTAATACTTTGACATCGGACGGTATTTGCAGGTTTCGATGGTTGTGTAGGTTTATTGCACTTTTATCATTTTCATCATCTTTAAACAATAACATTCTCTAAAAACGTTAACAGCAAATCTAGTCCGCTTGACGAGTATCCTCAGTCAAAACACTATATAAAACAAAACCCTCTACATAAGAAGAAGTCGTCAAGACAGCTTCCTCATCCCCGGTGGGCAAATCTAATCAAGTCAATCAGTTAAGCTTTTGCTTTTTTTGTTTTTCCTTTTTTTTTGGTTGGTTAAACAAGATTACTTAAAACGATGTTAAAATAGAGTTGACGAGTTTCATCTGTATATCTATACATCATCGCGCTAGTCCAATCTTATAGAGAGCGATTTTGTGGGGTTGAACCTTCACCGGCAAACAAGCAATTAGAAATTCAAGAAACTTCTCGAGATCGAGACCCAGTTCACGGAATAAGACAAGAACAAGCGAGACGAGCAAAAAGTAAACGGAAACTGAGAAATCAAGCCAGGCGTGTTTGGGGCTTCCTAGCATGGAGCGATACATGTGACTTTGCTTCAAGTTCACGCACAAGATGAAGATAACGTACATCATTAGCGGGGCTTCATTTGAGTATTAGTTATCACATAACGAGTCAAGCGCTCCATACGTACGAGTCTGCGAGGCACCCTCCATAGTTTATCTTCTACGCAAAGTAGATATGTGTTGACTAGTATGAGGGAGCTATTGAAAGGTTACTGATATTAGGGTTACCTTTCTCGCGAGCAGGAGGCGATTTTAGATCAGCCATGGAGTTCATGAAGGATCGGATCAACCAATGCGCTCTTATCTGTGGTTTGTTGGTCGGAACATTATATTTGCTCATCAACTGGACTCCTTCTGCCCTTGTCTTGCCATTCCAAGAGCAGCAACTCCCTCGCTCCAAATCAGTAAACATTTATAATTCTTCCATCTCATCTCATCTGTCAATTTCTTCTTCCTACTCGTTTCTCACCTGTCGCATTCTCTTTTACTTTCTCGTCTGTTCGTCTGCTTGAAAGAAAGTTGGAAAGGCATCTTGAAAATCTTTTGTCGATACCATATTAGACTCAGTCCGCTACGTGAGGCCAAATGTATTTTATATCCTCACAAATAGATAAGTATACGTACATAAATTTGTACCATTCGGTTCTGTAGTAGTTTAGGGTTTTAAAGCAATTAGTTGCCGTCTTCTACACGATAATTGCCAAATGAATATTGTTGTTTGAATCTTGGAATATATGTTGCTTTTTTTATTTGGGTCAAATAAATATATGTTGTTAACTAGATGGATATTCAGCGGGAGAATACACGGATGAGCTCGGAAAGTCTTGGCCAACGCATCGGCGGGAAACAACAAGACGGTCATCATAACAGTGGTGAACAAAGCTTACGTCGAGGGTGACAAGTCGATGCTGGATCTGTTTCCTGGACGGGTTTTGGCTGGGCGAGGGACTCGGCCCTTAATCCGCCGCCTCTTGATAGTGGCCACGGATGGTACGTCCTTCGAGAGGTGCAAGTTTCTAGGGCTTCAACTGTTACCACCAAAACAGAAGATGGCTTGGATGGAGAGAATGTGTACATGTCCCCAGGTTTTGTGAAGATGATGTTGGATTCGGACCAGTTCCTTGGGGATTGTGCTGAGACGAGGCTACAGCTTCATATTCACGGTACCCTGTGACCCTCGCTTGCCCGATCATGAACATGGAATCTTGTTTCTTGATTTCATTAGTGAGAAACATTTCCTGCCCTCCTCCAAAATATTACCTCGATTCTTAACCGAAAGATATCTCGCATCACTCGTTTTTGGATTTACTGAGAGCCAGATAGCAAACAACAATTTCAAAATAGAACTTGGCATCAGAAAATTATATTTCACTGCCCTAATGTCATTGATGTCTCCAAAGATTTTTCCTGATCATGTTTTCAACCAAAAAGGAAAAAATAGTCGAGATGATGACTAAAGACTTGCGCTGGCTCTTGAATGATCTGCTAAATCCTAATTCACTTGGTATTGATCTCTCAATTTGCTAATTATAATGTCTCCCTTAATATTTCATTTACTTGAAAAGGAAAAAGTTCAAAAAAGTCTCAAAACATATTACATTATGTCAATTTAGTCATAATCCTTTAATTGTGTTGTTCTAATCCTTTTCATCTAGAGCCAATTTAGACCTTCCAGCTAGTTTTGGCAGAATATTGCTGACATGGACGCCGGCCGGCCTACATGGCACGGTTTCCGCTGATGTGGGACATTTTTAATAGTATCCTAATATTTTGTTCTTTTTTCCTTTCTTTTTTTTTTGTTTTCCTCCTCTTTTTCTCCAGTGATCGATGGGGCTAGCCTCGTTGCCACAAGCAAACGCTCAAGTGAGGGCGAACGCCAATGGGGCAGGCATTGCCTAGGCTAGTGCGGCATGCCGGGCATCGCTTGGGCAAAGGGGAACGATGCCTAGCCTCGCTAGATCTAGCGAGAGTGGCCTCCACCGGTGTTCGCCTGTGGCATCGAGGGACACCTTGTCATCCATAGCTGCGTAGCCACCGAAGGAAAGAGGAGAAAAACAAAGAAAAAAAAAAGAAAGATAAGATAAAATAAAATTCAAATATTAGTAAAATTTTATTTAAAAATGTCCACGTCGTAACATCTGGCAAAACTAGTTAGAAGAGCTGAATTGCTCTAGATCGAAAGGTGTTAGAACAACACAATTAAGGATTTGCTAATCTTTTGAACTTGAAAAATGAAAATGGGTCTGTGTTTGGCCTTCTTCCTTCTCCTCGTGATTTGATCCACCAATTGAAACGATCCATGTTTACATTCTCTCGGATAAGTTTTATATAGCAGCTAATCAGCTTCCTCAACCTTTATTCACGAAAGTTCTATATTGAAGTACCTTGATAAGCTGGCCACACCCAACCATTTCATGGAAATCTTTACATCTCGGCATAGTTTTCCACTCCAAAACCTCCGGTACTCTTTTGCGCCTTCTGCGGCACCGGAAGCAACACTGCCAGGCGGAGCATGAAGTAAATGTAGTTTCGTTTTTGATTTGCTTTGTGTAGAGAAAAAGAAAATGCAGTTTCCTTCGCATGGTGTGGAAAACGAGCAGCCGAGCATATTAATCAAGAAAGAGTGGAACAAAAACTTATAAAACTCTGTATAGTGCCAAGACAATCTCATAACACGGACTATTCTTTGCAGACACTGACATAATGTGGCTAAGAGATCCCGTTCCCTCGGTTTGAACCAGAACCGGAGCGTGGATTTCCAGATCAGTGTCGACGTGTTCTACGGCGACCCTGGTCCGAGGGCACCCTATGAACACGGGGTTCTACATGGTCAGATCCAATAACAGGAGCATCGCCATATTCGACGCGTGTGTACCCAGGAGAAATTCTTACTCAGGATTCAAGGAACAAGACGTGTGAGGCAGATAGGAAGGCAGGCATGTTTCGGAGGTTGGATTCGGCGTCAGGTACTGGACACCATGCATTTAGCGGGTTCTGCGAGGGCGCCGAGACGTCAGGGCCGTGATCAGGTCCATGCCAATTGCTGCCGCACGATCGCAGCCAAAGTCGCAGATCTGACGCCGTCCTCCATGACTGGAACAGGTTCACCGGGAGCCCCGCTTCCTCCTCCACCAATGGCACGTCGGCGGCCTTCCGTGGTCGAAACATGCCGCGTGCTGGCGAGTGTGGCACTGACGTTGGACCAAATATTATATCGGATCGGTCAAAGTTCAATTCAACTCGCTCCCTGCTTCTGATGGAGTTCGGAGATCTTCGTTTTTTAGATACAGCCGAGCGTTTCTGAGGAAAATCCAAGGACTGCACATGTCGGGTCTGATATTTATTCGTGTTTTCCATCCAAACTTTATTGGGGGGCGTCGACACAGTTATATGCCGTTGTACGTTCCCTCATTTTTGTAATTCACAAAGATGTTGTTTCGGCTTCGTTTTTCTACCTGCATTGCAAAGTTGTGATGGGAAAACATGAGGTTTCGATCCCCCAGTTTCATAAAGAGAAGGAAACGCGAACGTCCAAGTTTGGATTTAGTCGGTAAAATCGAAATGAACTAATAAAGATATGTGACCTATTCAGGACAAAGTGAGGCATGAATGAGCAATTCGCCTTGCCTGGAAACCAAGAAAAACGCAACTTTGTACTCGCGATCTGTGGCATCGGACAAGAGGGGAAACTCTCGAATTATACGCGATCTTTTCACGTAGACACAGCCTGTGATTCGTCGCGCACGTGGAATGACACGTCGCAACTTCAAGGACATGACTGTGACACAAAAACTTGAGAGAGCCAGCTTTGGATATGGATCGAAAGTTTGTGCTTTTTACGAAGGAAGAAGTTTGGGTCGAAATTGGAACCCAAGCTTAAGGCTAATGATTTAATGGGAATTTGGCCATCGTTGGATATATCACACCACAGTGACACGTACAAACCAATAAAACATGAGACGCCAAGTAGAATGAGACTCATGGCACGCGAGCGACAGCGATTGATTAATTACGTCACCACTTTGACGGGGTGTTATTGTATTATGAGATATTTTCTCGACTCTTAGCACTCAGACCTTGCAAGGTCATGCCTCTACTCATTCTTACCGCACTGAACAATTAGTGAAAATTGCCCAAAAAATTAAAAATTCGTTTTAGTCTTTAAACTTTTCAACTGTGTCAATTTAATCCTAAATTTTTTGAAGATTTGTCGAATTAGTCCTTTCGATCACTTAAGCTAGAAATTTCTGATGTGATAATCTAGTCAACACTGTCCATCCTACATGGTATGACCGATGCTAACATGGATAATTTTTGTAAATTTAAGAATTTTTCTTTGTCTTTTATTTTTTTTCGCTTTTTCACCAAGCAACGACTGGCGAAAGAAGAAAGAAAAACAAACAAAGGAAGAAAAAGAGAGAAAATAAAATTTTTAAAAAAATCAAAACTATAAAAATTGCCCATCTTCGCTCTGCTTGTGCCATGTAGGACTGTATCTACATCAGTAATTTCAAGTCAAAATTGATTGAAAAGACTAAATTAGCATATCGTTAGAAGGTTCAAGACTAAATCGGCATCATTGAAAATGTTCAAAAATGAATTGAATATCGTGCAATAGGTTTAAGGTGTTTTGGACATTTTTCACAAACAAATTGTGACATGTTTAAACGTGACATAGAAATTTTAACTAATTCGATAATATTTTTGTATTACTTCCTGAGGACGGATCCTCTTATAAAAAATAGAAATCACATATAGAAAAAAAGAGATTGAACGATTTATTACCTGGATTTTATGGTGTATATGCTTAATTCATCCGATACTATGCGAGAATTATAGTCTAACGTTAATATCACAATAACATTTGAGAAAACAATTAAGAAGAATTAACTCAACAGAGGGAAATCTGGTTAATGGTGTGATTGAACTAAATTAAATAACTAGGGGATGATGATACTAAAAGTCCTAAATTTTGTCAAGAAAGTGAAATTGAGTCCAAAAAATTTCATAAAGTGAAACTCATTCCTAAAACTTGTGGTAAAAATACAATCGGATTCTTACACTTTTTAAAAGTGCAATCAAATCTTAAAACTTATCACGAAAGTGCAATCGAATCATAAAGTTTCAAAAAGTGTAATCAATGAGAGAAATTAATTAGATCAATTTGACAAGTTTTAGGACTTAATTGCACTTTTTAAAAGTTTTAAAAGTTCATTGCACTTTTATGATAATTTTTAGGACTTAATTACATTTTTTAAAAATTTTAGACTAATTAGTTATCTTAAATCGTACTAGAGCGAGATACATATACATATATATAGGCCTAATACCCAAAAAAACCTCAAACTTTAGCCTTTGTCCCAATTATATCCAACACTTTTTTTTGTCTCATAAAAAACCCCAACTTTGGCCTCAATCCCAATTATATCCAAACTTTTGTTTGTCTTATAAAAAATCTACAACTATTTACTTTTGTCCTAATTCTACCGATCTAATACTCAAAAAACTCTCAACTTTAGCATTTGTCCCAATTATATCCAAAAAAAAATTATCCCATCAAAAAATCTCAAACTTTTACTTTTTGCCCAATTCTACCATCACCAACGTTTATAATTACTATTAGTTAATCTTACATAACTTGAATTTTTTCGTCGAACTTACCAATAAATCTTTGAAATTCAGAAACAGGAAGTTTCAAGGATAGCGAGATTTGAGATCATTTGTCTAGATAATCAAATCTCCACGACTAGCTATTCTTTGAGCTATTGAGTGCCGGGTAGAATCCAAAACACACCACCTTGAGTGGCTCTGTATCTTCCGACAATGTGTAAGAGAAGCAGACAACAAAAAAGAAATTAATAGATTTTTTCATGTTAGCTTTGCTGAGATCTAATTCTTTAACAACGTGAAAATGTTACATATGATTAACTAATGATTATTATGAATGGAAGAGTAACTGTGGTATAATTAGGGTAAAAGTAAAAGTTTTGGATTTTTTATGAGACAAAAAGAAGTTTTTGATACAATCGGGATAAATGCTAAAGTTATGATTTTTTTTTTTTTGGTATTAGGTTGGTAGAATTGGGACAAAACTAAAGTCGTGGATTTTTTTAGGTGTTAGGCCGGTAGATTTGGGATAAAAAATAAAAATTTAGGATTTTTTATGAGATAAAAAAAGATTTTAGGTTATAATTGGAATAAAGGCTAAAGTTTAAGGTTTTTTTTGGAAATTGAGTGTGTGTGTCCCCGGTCAAAGAGGTCAAACTAGGTGGGTGACCGGATTTGCCCGCGGGGAGTCCTGGAAATTGCGATTCGGCCATCTCGATCCCTAATCCCACAATCGCTTCGCTGCGAAACGCGACTCGAAGAGCACAGACTCGTTGCTGCAAAATACAGATGAGCTAGAGAACAGAACCCACCACCACCCCAAAAGCTTGTCAAGAAACGCGAGCTCAACAACACTCCGAGCTAGAGAGAGAGAGAGGGAGAGAGAGAGATGGATCACGAGCACGAAGCAGACGAGCACGAAGACTACGGCGGCGAAATCCCCGACGAAGGAGAGATAGAAGGCGATGTCGACATGACTGCCGGTGCTGATGCCGATTACTATGAAGACGACTCTGCCCCCAATTCGAGCTCTAAGGTGTCCGTTCAACCCCCTCTCCACGTGTGTGTGTGTGTGTGTGTTTGTGAGGCTGTGTATCCAAATTGACTTGATTTTCTTGGCCTTTTACTCAGGACTTGGAGGACATGAAGAAGAGGCTCAAGGAGATCGACGAAGAGGCTGGCGCTCTTCGCGAATTGCAGGCTAAAGTCGAGAAGGAGATGGGAGCTGTCCAAGGTCTCTCTTTTTTCCCTAGTCTTTCCTCTTTATCTCTATGTGTGCGCGTGCGTGCGTGTCTATGGAAATAGGCTTGTTCCATGCCTCATTTTATGGTGCTGGAAGTCCGTTGTTTTGTTATTCATCAGGCTGTTTGTAATACTAGTCTTAGATTTGTGCTTTTGGCTGTGCAAGTTTATAGTTATATTTTAGTTGTTTGAAGTCTGGCATCGCCTTCTGCTTAACCGTGTCACAAGCAAAACTCAGCCACAAAGAAACAAGAAATATAACGAGCAAGTAGGTTAAGGTATTCTTTAAAGCTTTTAAGGTTCCATATTGCGCTGGTCGTCCTTAGAAAGGTTCCCCGACCAGGTAAATGCGCTGCAGCATATCGGGTGCGCTTTGCTTAAGTCGGAAACCTTGCTTCTATGAAGATACTCTTCCCCCCTTTTATCATCGCTTGTTCCGGTTTTCCATTGAATTACTTTGACCGGAATGACTCGACATTAATGACAACTTGTCACTTGTGCAATTTCTACATTGTTCAGATCGCCGTATGCCAAATTGTCTTGATGTTTCCCTTAATAGAATGCCGAAGGCATGCAAAATGTGACTCCGTAGGTTGTTCAATCAATAATTTATTACATTAACTTGCTTAAAAGCCTTTATTTTCCCCAGTTTGCATGTCTCCGTGACTAAATGAGCAAAACACAGGACGCACGTCCCATTTTATGTTAATGGTACTTAACTTTGTGGGAGGCCTTAAAGGGTTGCAGTACTGGAGGTGAATTAGTGGTCATGAGTCCTGCGCATGACTTAAAATTTAGTAGGTGCATTCATGCCATGGTGTTCCGTATTTTCTGTCACATGGAAATAATAGGGCTTAGGAACTATAAAGCCGTCAAGTGCATCTTTATTAATGTGAAAGAGTCTCATGTTCTTCACACATCTGGAGTTTGTAGATGCTGCTGTTTCCAATAGTTGTGAAAGTTATGATGATGAAATTGAACAATTCCCACATAATATTCTTCTTTTACTTAAACTATTTTTTACATGGTAAATATAGAGTCTCGTAAGCAGAAGGCTATTTACTGATGGAGAGTAAGACAGTTTATGAGAGAAATGGTAGATGTTTAATTCTCTGCTAGGCTCCATGCCCTTGATACCAAACTGTCATGTCTGCATAGCTTTCTAGTGCAAAGGATAAATATGGAATGCACCAACTACTTCTTTAAGATCTTTGCCTTTGTTGAAACTGATGCGGTCCTAGGTGGTTTTATCTCCTCAGGATTAGGATGGCCTGTGAAATGATTGCTTTTGTTCGGATTGATGAATTTCCATTGGTTTTATGTGCCTTTTCTTTATCAATTGAGGATTTGGAGTATTTCTGTACATAACCCTCTGTTTCGGTGTATGTGAAGATTCCTCTAGCTCCTCTGCGACTCTGGCTGAGAAGGAGGAGGTTGATTCACGCTCAATTTATGTTGGCAATGTGAGTTGTCCACCATCTACAAATGCTTTTAGAAGTCTCATCTCTTTTATCTTATTTATGCTCTTGGATTTATCATGTGTCTAGTCGCATGTTAGTAATGCTCCACCTATTGATTTAAATGCTGGTGAAAATTTGTTCTTCATTTAAGGAGTGTATATTACTAGGGATAGCACTGCTGAAAATAGAAAATCAGAGATGGAAATCTAGTACTTCCTTTTGGCCTTTTGATCAATCTTATCCATGTCATTGGTTTTGGCTACAAACTGTCCTATCAAGTGTTGGGATTTTTATCCTTACTCGGTTTTGCTTGTTGGAGAGAGCTTTCTATGACTGACGGGGAATATATCTAACCACCTTGTAACTAGTTTAAACATTAATGGATTACTTCTCGATTGTTGTTATATGATTCTCTCGATAAAAGTTGAATCGCTAGGTTATGACCTTTTCAATGTTTTGGTTCTGGGATTGTCTCTATTGTTGCGATCGTTTGGATTGCGAGAGATGTCAAACTTTTGCATCATAATACATGTGGGCTTCATTTTTAAGGGGCCACATCCGTCATTAATGTATCCATTTTTTGGAAGGACATACCTTTTTCTGTCTGTTTTTACATCTGGATGTCTTCCGAAGTAGATGTGGAATGGATTTCTGGATGACTCTCTGGTACTTTCCAATGCACTCATTAGTATATTATGCTTTGCGTCTTCAGGTAGACTATGCATGTACTCCTGAGGAAGTTCAACAGCACTTCCAATCCTGTGGAACGGTTAACAGAGTTACAATCTTAACGGACAAGTTTGGTCAGCCCAAAGGATTTGCTTATGTCGAGTTTGTCGAGATTGATGCTGTTCAAAATGCTCTCTTACTCAATGAATCTGAATTGCATGGTCGCCAGTTAAAGGTAGTTGAAATACATTGCATGGATATAAAATTGCACTAAGATCAATTTTGGTTGGTCACTTTTGGTGTTTTCAATCATTGACAGGTCTCTGCTAAGCGAACTAACATTCCTGGAATGAAACAATACCGAGGAAGGCGACCCAATCCGTTTGGTTTTAGATCTCGGAGGCCATTTGTCCCGGGTGCTCCAGTTTATTCTCCTTATAGTTATGGGTAAGGAACTTCACGTCTGTGGTACGTAAAGAAATAATGCTTCTGCTGAATGCAGTGACTAATTTATCTGTTGGGCAGGAGGGTACCAAGGTTTCGACGGCCGGTGAGATATAGGCCATACTGATCTCGTTTGTGGTGACCAAGATGGCATCAACGACCATGGGCTCTGGAATTTGTAGCAGTTATTGTACTATTTGTGGGAACGAAACCATTCATGTGGCGATTTGCCTGGATAAGGTCCTGGAATTTTTCTCTCTAATTTGTGGCTCATGGAGGAACTGTTTATTTACATTTCAGAGAAAAGATAGCAAGCTACAGGGACTGTTTTACATTAGAGAAGGACGTTCTAATGTCCAAATGGATTGTCACTTTTAGTTAGCATTCTGAAGATCCAAAATGCTTATTATTTCATTAAGTGAAGCCTTCACTTGGGATCCAGAGCGATGAGTGCTTGAGCCGTGCAATGCGTTAGAATCTTATTTGTCGCGGGAAGTTTACAATTATCCACGGAATCCTGATGCTACACTTGTTACCCCTCGGGTTGCACCGTGCCCATTGTTAAACGCTTCTGTCACCCTTTCTTGGCAATAAAGGTCTTAGCATCATCCTTCTAAACATACAGGGAGCTGGGATCGGTCCTCCAAATAGTAAATGCAACAATTGCCGATGTGTTTTGCATGCACTTATCATTTTTCGACCTTGAATTTAACTGGTCGAAAGAAAATCCTTCCATGGAGCAAATGGAATGTATGGCTGCGGCATTTATCGTGATTGGTGTTTCCTGATCTTATACACAAGTATGAGCAACCACACATACGAATAGGATAAAAGATAATATAAAATTCATTTAGATTAAAAAAAAATCAAAGTGGAAACTCTCCTGGATGGCTGGAATCAGCGTCGTTGATCGTGTTGTGAGTCTGATATCGTAAAACGTCTCTGTAGTAGACGTGTCTGGAGTTGAATCAGCCATTAGTCGCTTGACATTGGTACTGTACAAGGCCAGTGGCATGCTGCCACATGGCTTTCCACGGGCGGAGAAGAGTTTGGTGCGGTGGATGAATCTAGAAAAAGAACCGGCAACTTTGGCGACGACAAATGCAGCCCCACCGAGTAAGGAGGGACTTCGCTTCTGCAGGGCAGAGTCCAATGTCGATAGGGGCTGTGACGGATGAAATCGCCCCGAGAGCTCCACAAAAGATGGCGAGATGATCGCAAGGTGTCCTCTTTGTACTGTAGTTTCCGTTTTCGCGTGCTATAATTTACTTCCAAGCTTTCCCATGCGCGTTACAGGCTTACAGCCTTCAATTTCATAAAGGCTCTGAAAAGAAGCGGTTAGATCAGATCTGCAAGATTGGAGAGGGGTTTCGATGATTGTTTCGCTTTTGTTTGTACGATGATGGATGGAGGATGGTCATTCCAAATTGTAACAGGGCGAGGGAATTTTACTTTTCCTGGGATTTTGATTGCGATGTTTGGAGGCATCGCTGTTGCTGATGAACCTTAAGAAATAAATGGTATGAAGCCGTTGTCGGCAGTTTTATCGTTAACCTTTGTTTCTAAAGCGTATGGTGCTTTGTGAAATGTTTTTTTCCGTCACTTTCGGTCGGAGTCTTGGGCAAGTTGTCCTGTGGTTGTCATGTTTTGCCAAGCAGATATTTTCAGTCGGATCAGATTTGTGAGAGGAAAAATGGTAGGTGGGAATTAAATTGAGTTGAATTGAATGATGGGCGATGATGAGCTCTTGCTTCTACACCTCTGACGTACGAGAAGAGGGTTCCTTTGAATTCTCTTCGAGGAGTGACCGAAAACCATCTGAGCCCTTCTCTTCTCACTCTTGATTTTATTTTATTTTTTTTCCAAGGGTTATTGATTTCGTCATTAGATTGTGGGTTGAATTCATGGTTGCAATGCTTTTCTTAAGATGGTGCTTGTTTACTGTGTTTGGTTTTTCTAATTCAGCAGTGATGATGCATATGCTGCTGCTTCTACGCCTCTCAGACTGAGAATAATCTCATCTGAAGCCCTTTCCTTCTTACTCTTGATTTTTTTTTTTTTTTACCAAGGGTTATTGATTCCGTCATTAGATTGTGGGTTGAATTCATGGTTGCAATACTCTTTTCTGAAGATGGTGCTGGTTTGACTGTGTTTGGTTCTTTCTAATTCAGCAGTGATGATGCATATGCTTCTCCTACACCTCTCAGACTGAGAATAATCTCATCTCTGAGTTGTTCTTTGAGTAGACAAAGCCATATCATCTGAGCAAATTCTTCCACCCCTCTCTTTGGGGACCTATTATTGTCCCAGACAAAAGAGAACTGAATACGTAGAATACAGCTAATTTGGTCGGTCGGTCGGTGTCTCAGGCATCAGTGACTCCAAAAGACCAAGCCCTTCGTGTCGTGTTTTCCTGTTCTTCCGACAGAGGTTGATGCGGACGAGGACGAAGACTGTTTGAGAGGCTTGGCTTCCGTGTCAAGATCCAAGACACTTGGGAGAAACGATAGAACCGGCTGAGAAGTTGCTTTTTTGGGTAAATAGGAGAAATTGACAGTTACCAAACCTCGTTGCTTTGCCTAATTAAAATAGACTACGAAGCACTAAGCGAATAAAACTCTCACAAATAAATTTCCTAGCTAAAAAAAAGCAAACGGATTTGAAGATATAACTTTAAATTTCAATTCAATGATTAAGAATTTTTTTTTCTAGTTAGGTTTTATTTGTTTTGCGAAAAATGATTTTTTGAAAAACGTTTTCGAGGATTTTGGGGTGTTTGAGGGTGGAAAAAAAGCTAATTGAGGAAAATATATTTTTTTCTTATGAAAAAAAATTCTTTCAAAAGTGGGGAAAATATTTTAGAAGAGGAAAATATTTTCCTCATCTTTCCTTCCTTTTGTCTTGCACATCTTCTTTCTATTCAATTATTTTGTTACTTTCTTTTCATTTTTATTTATTTTTGCAAAGTTTAAATTTTTTATTTTTTGAATAAAAATTATTTTTTAATTACTTTCTTTAGTTTTTTTTGTTCTTTCTTCTCTAATTTCTTTGTTAGCCAGTTGCCAGCAATCGACAATGACTAGCGATCAGAGAGCTTAGGCCAAGCCTCGCCGGCTCGAGCGAAGCCTCACTGCCTTCGAATTTGGCTTGGCCAGGCGCTTCACTGGTTGTTGTCATGGTTGGCCTCCAAATTTGAGAGGCGACTCGCTTGTCGGTTGCCATGATCCCAGAACTCATCCAGAAGGCGGCCATACAAAATCTCTCTTCTTTGCGTGCTGAAGATAGTTCGCAAATCTTGACATTTCAAAAATCACGTCAGACCTTCACTTCACGCAATGTATTGTTCTTTTTTCAAAGCTCGTTTGTTTTTCCGCTCACCCACGTTGGAGCCATGCCAAAAAAGTCTAAATAATTTTTTTTTTATAATTACGTGAATTGCAGGCATTGAAGATTATGATATATATACACACACCATTGAACTTCTAAGTTATTTTTTGACCAAAAAAAAACTTCTAAGTTTTGTCATCTTCAACCTCCATCTATTCTATACTTTCTCTTACAAGGGGTGTACGGTGAAAAATGACTTTTCATATCAAATGGCGAAAACTTTTTTCAGTTTTTAGTCAAATATTGAAAAATATCGTTATTTTTTCGAAAAATGACTTCTTTAAAAATATTTTTCAAAACGCCGGAGCCTTAGTAAAAAGTGTGATTAATTTAATCACAATCCATTTCCATTTTGACGAAACAGATATAAGGAATGAAAGTAATTTATTGTGTATATTATTTTTAAGATTGAAAAAATGAATTTTTTTATATTATTCATCACTTGAACAGATAAATAAGCGTGCTATGTTAAAACAAATGGGGAAATTTCTAAATAAATATTTGAAATACCATCATTTTTTCACATAATAACGTCAAGTGAATTTTGTTTCAAATAAAGAAGAAGAGGTCAAACCGTCTCAAATAATACCTTGAAGTGGACATTATTTTAAATAATGACGTGAAGTATCTATATCAATCTTAAAAAAAAGGCCAAACCTAACTAGTCAAAAGGCATTTTCATCCTTTCTTTTTTTTGAAATTTTTTCTTTATTTTTTTCCTTTTTTCCTTTTTATTTTTCACTTTTTCCTTTGAAGACAATCGTCAGCGACTTCCCCCAACCATTGATGAGGCCTTGTGATATCTTAGGGAGGGAAGAGAGAATAAAAAAAATAAAATAAAGGTAAAAAACCAATAAAATTTAAGAAACTCATTTAGAATTTTTTTTAAACTAAAATACCTTTTTTTTTAGGGTTGGAATAGTCACATACTTGCCAATAGGGCCAAAAGCCTTTATCTGAGATAATTTAGCCACTTCAAGACCTTTGAGATGATTTGATCTCTTTGTTTGAAAATAATGTTTACTTTAAGTCTTTATTCGAGAAAATAAGGGCACTTTATATTATTATTTGAAATTTTCTCAGATGAATGTATGAGTGAAAAGAGTGGATCTATCTACCATGCCTCTCCATTTGAAATATAAAAAAAAAACAAACTACGCGTCTCTATTTACTTTATTATCTAGGATTTAAGGTTTAGGTTTACTTATTTAAAATGAGTTCGCAGGTCATGGAAAAATCAATCATTTACCCTCAAATATTATGCGAAGCAAAAGCAGGAAAAAGTATTGGGGGCCCGGGGCCTGAAACTGAATCGTTCTTTTATACCCGACACAGCCACCCCAAGACCCGACCCGTCTACAGCTGTGACAAATCGTTCCTCTCGGTCACCTTTCTCATCTCAGGCGGTTTAATCCGATGACTTCCCTCAAGAACAGTGACGATTCACCCACTTCTCCATCCTCGTAAGCCATGATTCTTCTCGTCTTTGATCTCTCGAGGGCACGAGCTCGTGTTCTTATGGAGATAACAACAGAAGTGCACAGGCTGAACCTTTTTCGATTTGATTTTGTAGACCCAAGAACGTGTTCAAGGATACAGATGATGGGCAACGACGGTTTTTGCTTGAGCTTGAATTCGTGCAGTGTCTGGCGAATCCCACCTATATTCACTGTATGTGATGGTGCTTCAGCTGCTTTCCTTCAAGGCTCAATTTTTTCAGTTCTCCTTAGCTCTTTGGTTCTTGTGCGATCTGAGTTTTGGCGGCCGAATTGCGCTTTGACTAGGGTTTTAGAAATTGCAGATTTGGCTCAGAACCGATACTTTGAAGATGAGGCTTTTATTGGTTACTTGAAGTATCTTCAGTACTGGCAACGCCCGGAGTACATCAAGTTTATAATGTGAGCTTAAGAGAGAGAGACAGGCAGGCTATTTGCTAGTTTCATGGACTGTCTTGTCGAATTGATAGTTGACGATTCTCAGGTACCCCCATTGCTTGTTTTTTCTGGAGCTTCTCCAGAATGCGAACTTCCGCAATGCGATGGCACACCCTGGCAACAAGGTTTGTGATACTTCTCATTTGGCAACTGCTTTTGTCTATTTTCATTGTCATAGCTCTCCGTCGGCAGTTAGTTTGAATAAAGAGCACAATTTGTGTATGCATAATTCTGTATATTTTTAATATTAAACCTTTATAAGTAGCAATGCAAACAGTCGCAATGCTCCGTGAGGAAAAAAGAAAAACAAAAGATCTCAATCGCATTTGCTAAATGCTGCATCACATTGGTTTACTTTCACTGTCTTTTTCTAATCCTTTACATGAGCGAATTGATAAATGTAAAAGGAGGTGGATATGAAAATCTTTCCATGTTTGATGGTTTCTGACTTATTCTGGCTCGTTTAACGTACTCAGGAATTGGCGCATCGGCAGCAATTCTTTTTCTGGAAGAACTATAGAAACAACCGTTTGAAGCACATAATGCCTAGGCCTCTTCCAGAACCTCCGGCTGTAACCCCTGCTCCAGCTCCACCACAGGCACCTACACCTCCCATGTCAGCTACAATTGCAGCTACTGCTCCTCCCCCTCCAGCCCTTTCTCCCATGCAGTATGGAGTTCTGCCTGGATCATCTCTTGCTAAAAATGACATGAGGAATACTGCAGTTGATCGTAGGAAGAGAAAGTATGCACCCGTGCTTCTCAGCCTCTAGCTTAGCAGTTTATGCATTTTTCCCCACTCAATTCTTCAAACAATGAATGCTTTGAATGCTGATGTGTGGTATATCATATATGCAGGAAGGAAGTTTAAACCTGAATAGATTTTAAGAGAAGGGTCGGCGCTCATCGAGGTAAATCATGTCATAGTGTTCATTTTTACCTTTCAGAGTTCAATCAAATGGTGACCATCAAATTTACATCACCTTGCTGTAATTTAAGCTTGACTCTATAATTTCCCAGTGTAGCGTTCACTGGGCTTATTGTGCAGTGCTTGTTTCTTAAGATATACTGAAGTTGCATCTTTTCAAGGGTCACACTTCTTTTGTTGAGCTGAAATTGTGATCTGAATCTGTTGGATGAGTGGAGTGGGGTCTGTAATATTTTCGTTCAAAAAGCTGAAGGTAAGACATATTTGTCCTTTATCTGCTCACTCCTATGATTTTGCACGGTATGATTGTTAGTGGGAACAACAGGTGTTATTACTCTGCCCAGTTCTGTAGGTTTCAGGTAACCATCATCGAGTAGAGCAAATACAGGGAATTGAATGTTTTTGGTAGTTCTATGACGTTCATTTCGATTGCGAGTTTTCTTTGTCAGGCAGTTGATTAATCCTTATTGATATAACATCATGGCACTTTTCAGCTAGATGTCCTCTGGTGTCTGGCCTATCAAAGAAATGTGCCATTATGGCCGTGAATATTTAATAAAAAATTATAAGAGCCAATAACGTCACTTTTATTCAAGGCCAACCTAGTGTGTCGCCACATGACTGGACATTTCTCAAATTAAGCAGTATGGTTTCGATAAGCTTTAATAGCATCTGGATCTCCACATTCCTGACCATAATTGCGTTTTTTTTCATTTTGTGTATTGCTCTTTGTTTTTCGTTGGAAATAGGGGGGGTGGTTTTTCGGAAAGTGAGATGGCATAAGCCAATCTGAGTTGGACCCCACTTAGTGTGAAAGGCTTAGGGCTGCAGTTTTGGGGTCAAAATGCCCCCCTTTTCCCCCTCTAGAGTTGCCATATTATCAAGGAAAGGTGCAAATATATGTTGGATATTTGTCAAATTTTATTTATTGTCTTAGTGACAATGATTGAAGTTATGAACATTAGCATTAGAATGAATAGCTCCAGTTTTAGATATTGTAGGAGTCATGATACAACGGAAGTAAAAAGATACCGCCTTTGAAAAGGAATCCTGTGACCCTAAGAGTCATTGTGGACCTTTCGGGCTTTTAGAAGAAGACCTTTAGGTTGTGAACCACGCATCAAGGAGGGGCCTTCCTCTTTCTATCAGGGCTGCTTTAAAGAATTTGAGGAGTTTACTTTCCTGAAATCACAGTTAATCATAAAAATATTTCTCTGATTATTTCTCATTGGAAAATTTTAGGGAATGAACCGTTTTTTGGCTATCTAAATTACTACCATGCGATCTGGTTGACAAGGCGGATATTTTCCTTTCTATATGTTTGCAGAAGTCCTAGCTGTATACTGTGTTCGATGTTTTAATGCCTTTGGACTTTAGATGGAATCTACTCCTGCCTCCATGATTACCCGTAGAAAGTAGTATTTTCATAATTTTTGGGGTCATGCTAGAAAACACTCTGATACTTGAATGCATCAAGCTATGTATTGGCCATCTGTCTTCGCATGCTCTGTCTGTGCTCCAAAGAGAGTTTTGAACTGATTTTTCTAGGATAATCTTTCTCCTAATTTCTGTGCAGTCCCAAATTCTGGTTTTTACCCCTGTTTTTTGCGCCAGATTTATCATATCAAGGACATTAGCTAGTGTTTTGCTTGACTTATTTCTCAGGCTGTCCCCGGAATGAGACTTTTTATGAGAGTGTTGAGGGGAGCAGTTTGTGACGAGGCACAGTCTGCAGTGGGGCTCATCTTGTCGATAAACAGCATCGTGGTCTTGCATTGAAGAGGTGATAGCATTTTAGTTGCTCAGATCGTGATTTAAACTACTGGAGCTGGCGGTGCTTGCTTGATGGTACGCCTCACTTGTGATTTTTACCATCTCTTTGAGAGGAAATATATGAGCTGTATACTCAAATTGTTGGCCTAACTTTGGTACAGACTCACTATTGTAAGTCATTCATCTCGTGTTTGATCAAATGAATCCGCTCGAAATAGATCAACCGCAAATGCCTGGTTGATATTCCCTAGTCGTGTGCAGAAGGGTGATGGATTTTAGATTTTAAGAATGTTATGGCAAAAGCTTTCGTTGAATTGGCAAAGCGGGCTGCCTTCCTTTTGTTGACAACTCTCGTTATCCACGAGGAAAGAGCATATCAACCTAACAGCCAAATTAGAAAGAAGCGATCGGAAGCAATCGGGCATTATTGGATAGGTCAAAGCAGAGATGGTAATGTAGCGTTTCCCTGACTTAAGTACGCGCTACGCATGGCAGTAAGCAAGAGATATAGACAACAGACACGTTGAAATGCAGATGCACGTTTCTCTCTCTCTCTCTCTGTGTTTTTTTTTTTTTTTTTTAATGAAGCACAGGCTGTTGTGAACCGTACACCTTCGCATGTTCTATTTGACTCGCGTGAGTTTATGCGAATATCTAATGCCAACGCCACGTTAAAATGAGTTATTCTGGAAACGTATTTAATCCATCCTGGGAATTTTAGATAAGAACATCAATAGTGACGTGGCAATGTATGAGGCTGCCACCTCGGATCATAGTAATGACCTTCTTTATCTGAGTCAAAAAACCGAGAGAGAGAGAGAGAGAGAAAGCCCCTCGCTTTTGACTCGGTCGGGTCCACGTCACGCTGATACATCCCGGATGTGGCGACAGTGAAGATAATTCAGGATTGCCTCTGCCCGCCCCCATTCCCCGCGTAAGCCGCATAACAATAAGTGGGATTTGTAATCTGACGTGGCATCTACTGTCCAAACCCATCGAAATTAACACGGTAATGACATTGAATCGATGAGAACCTCCACCAGATGTCAACTGTCCTGATTTTTCCAGCCAGCTAGGAACCCCCCGCAACGCAATCTCTCCACGCATCTTTTGTCCCCCGGTGTTCTTGCCCTTTCCGAGACCCCAACCGGCAAGGAGGGGCAACTTTTTTTTTTTTTTCTTTTCTTCTTTCTTTTTCCTGAACCTCTGTCTTATTATAGAATCACTATCATTATGGCATTAGATGGTAGTGTCTAATGTAGTGAGTTAATCGTGTAATTACCAAAAGGGGTGCATTTCAAGTGCATACAGCTCATTCTCTAGATACCTAAGTCTGGAGGGTAACTACACTATGAATGTCATAACTTTTATACGGCGTTTGCTTAATTGCTATAAATTTTTTTTGCTCACTTAAGTGCCACATTAGAAGAAAATTGTTCTTTTGAGTGCCATTCCGATAAACGATCCTATATTAAATTTTTATTTATTTTGCAGTGACACGTGGATTTTTTTAGAAAAATTTTAAGTGTTTTCTAGAATATTTTCTATTTTTTTATTTATTTGATATTTTCCTTTTTTATTTTTATCTTTGTTGCTTTTTCAGCCTTGGCTAGCTAGCCCAGGGGCCGAGGGTCACCCGGCCCTAGGTCGAGGAGGCCACAGGAGAGGGCACAAAGGCCCTTGCTAGATCGGGGTGAGGGCCATCTCCACCCCTAGGCCAGCCGATTGTGGCCGGCGAGGGTCACTTGGCGCCCACGTATTCAATAGCACTTAAGTGGTCGACTTTTAAAAATTATGGTCCATTCTATAGAACTTCAGTGAAAAAAAGTTATGGCGCTTAAATGAGTGAAAAAAAAAAGTTATGGCACTTAAATGAATTATGGTACTCCTAATGCATTTACCCATAAATCCGGAGAAAATTACTTTAGCTTTCCTCCTTATGGCAATGCTTTCTGATTAGAGGTGAGCAAAAAAATCGAGATGCACCTAAACTAGATTGTACCCACCTGGATGATTTTGGATGATAACTGGCGAGTGTCAGTCTAGTTTTCGATTTTAGTTTTCTGGAATCGGCAGGTATCGATTCGATTCATAATTTCAGGTGGAACCATCCAACTAGATTGGACTTGTTTATATAATATATATTTAATTGAAGGTAAAATCCTCAAACATATGTTTGAGTGTAACCCAAATTCTTTAGAATGCCTAAGTTTTATTGACCCTTTTTAAAGAGAAAAAAGACAATTCATAAATGAATCTTTTGGACTTACAGGACAAACCAATTGAGAATGCTTCGTTTACAGTATGAACGTTCAGGCACTTCCTTCTTGAGAAATTGGTTAATTTAACACGACATTATGAGCCAATTTGTCCCTTATTTTGTACACGCATAGATCATTCAAGTACAAAGCAGAAGCCCCCCAAAACAAATGCAAACATAGATGTCTTCTTTGATTAAAATGAGCATAAAGGAAGTAACTTTTTTTTTTTGGGTTATCAGCATGTTAATACTGAGCAACACCCTCAACTGGTTTCGTGGATTCAGCTGGGAACTAGTGTTTCAGTTCTCGAGTGGATCTATAGAATAAGCAAGTGGTTTACGGTTTACATTTTGCGGAATCGGTCTCTAGTAGGTGGTTCTCAATTTTAGGGTGGGAATCACCCATTTTAAAACTGATCACTTTTAATTTTGACTATTCTTTCTGATGGCCTGACCTTTTGTGCCGCGTGAATCATTAGTCAACGGGAATCATTTCAAAGGAAGCGTGTAGCCGAACACTATTAGCGAATAAACAGGTTTGTCGATATCACGAATTCCTTGCCGAGCCCCACTACTGGAAACATTGTGCTATGATGGTATTACGTGTTAGAACCCTTAGGAACGAGTTAAATGTGCAAAAATGCCTACAGAGCGGAACCGAAACGAAGTATGAAGCCAAAGAGTGTTTGATTTTAGCAAAAAGTGACGAGCCGCGTGGGGATTGGGATTGGATGGAATCAAAACTCTGTAAGGCAGGGCAGGGGCAATCCCCGTAAATCCGAGGACTGAGACAAATAGCTGTTTATCGATGACTTTGCTCGCCCTTAATGGGAAGCTTACGTTAATACCTTTTTTTTTTTTTTGGTCTGATCCTAATAGTAATTGACCTGCCATTTCCAAACTTCTCTCTCTCTCTCTCTCTCTCTCTCTCTCTCTCTCTCTTTCCCTGTCGCTAACGTCTCATTCACCTCCTCTCCAGTTCCCTATATAACCGTCTCTTCCCCCAAAGCCTATTGCAATCTCCTTCAATCTTGAGATTTCTCTCTCTCTGTCTCTCTCTCTCTCTCTCTCTCTCTCTCTGTTGGGTCCTTCCTCCGTTGTTTGAGCTCTCTTCCCGTTTTTCCGCCCTTCTTGTTCTTTGACTTGAATCGACCATGAACGCCCTCGCCGCGACGAACCGCAACTTCCGCCACGCGGCTCGCATTCTCGGGCTCGATTCTAAGCTCGAGCAAAGTCTCTTGATCCCGTTTAGGGAGATCAAGGTTCCTTCTTTTCTCTTCTGCCTTTCTTCTCTTTCCTTTCTGTTTTATTGCCCAGTTCACGGGCTTTTTTTTTTTTCTTTTGGCCAGTTTTCGAGAATGTGACTCTGAGTCTGATCAGGTGGAGTGCACGATTCCCAAGGACGACGGGACCCTGGTGTCGTACGTCGGGTTCAGGGTACAGCACGACAATTCCCGCGGTCCCATGAAGGGCGGGATCAGATATCATCCTGAGGTACCGCCCAAATGAAGAGTCTCTGCTCTTCGTTGACTTCTTGACTTTCTCGCTCTCGCGAGCTTGTTTGTTCGTTTCGCCGGAGATCGTGACTCTGTGATGGAGTGTTGCCTCTTTTTCTTGCCTATTTGTCTGTGTAATCAATTGGATTTCAGGTTGAGCTCGATGATCGTTTGTCTCGTTGCTGGTGTTTTCCTGCTCGTCTTTTCTTTTGAAAGTTGGTTAGGTCGACCCCTTTCTCGTTGCAATGTGGTCTAACCTGGTCCTAATTCATTTAAGAGAGGGTTAATCGAGAATGGTACTCAATAAGCTGTGAGTAGGAAGAGCAGCTGCATTCATGAGTGATCAAGCGTCATGGAGAATTTCAACACTGTCTCTTTTTTAAAGAGGACTGCCTTACTTTAATTTAAGGAATATATTCCTCTGTATGTCTCTTTTGGTGGTGGCTTGATATGGATTTTCCC
>JAGVVM010002325.1:0-35389 GCA_019149425.1 Psidium friedrichsthalianum
AACACAAAGAAACGATGTCGGTCAAGGCATATAGCAGAAAGTTTGATCAACGGCCTATTTTCGAGCAGCCAATCAAATTTCAGCTCATTCCGAGTTGGCAATTCTAAGTGCATGAACAAGTCTTGAGAAGAGGACAAAAAGAAGTGGGGTCGAAGTTTCGGTGACTCTGGCATGGGATCTCGTCGTCTCTCTTCTTGTCCTTCCTCGCTCGTGCTACGACCAGATTTTGGTTCACCGCTTTCTGCGGAGGGATACGACTGTTTGAGTTTGTCCATGGATACACTGGTCATCCTATTTTTTAATGTCTTCCCATCCGTAGATTTCGCGTGGGACTCCATCTATATATACACCAACGTCTCTCCTCAATTTCCTTGTGTTTTCTCTTGGAAAAAACCGCAAATCTGCCTCGAATTTTAGTTTGTCTAAAAAAATCACAAATTTTCAATGCATTCTTAAATCTTTACTGTGGTTTAGTTGTAGCTTAACGTGACATTTTCATATCGATAAAAAAAAAAAAAAAGAACCACATTAGCAGAGTAATGGGGCAATAGGTACGGACTGACATGGCATTTCTATGTAGATAACAAATTCACCCCAATAAAATTTCTACAAAATAAGATTGTTCTAGGATATAAAAAAAAAGTAGGGACACTAACAGTGATTTTTGGGCAGAGGGATGATTGGCAGATTTGAAATTAGAGTAAAAATTGGTGATTTTTCTTAGACAAAAAAGTTTTGGGCAGATCTGGACTAAATCTAAAGTTTAGGATTTTTTTCTAAAGAAAAAAAAAGTTCGGGTAGATTTGAGATTGAACCTAAAGTTGGAGGTTTTTCCCTGAGATAAAAATAAGTTCGAGGTAGATTTAGAACTGGATCTAAATTGGATTTTTCTTTGGAACTAGGACGTTATTGATGGATGTTATCTTTGTTTGTGCATTTGAGATTTCTTTAACAATGAATCAAAAGAGATTCTAACCATCTTTTTTTCTGGTTTATTTAGACTAATATGCCGTTCATACTAAACAATGAACAAATAGAATATGAAAATATCACGCCTCACTAATTATGGCTAAGATATAGCCAAGTTTTTGAATTTCATATTATACCTTGTCCATTCCTATTCTACTTCGTAATCCAGGCGACTGAACGTAGAGCAAGGGGATGGAAAGGAACGGGCCAGTTGTGTGGAGCAACTCGAACGGAAGTTGGCTGCGGCGGCGGAGGAACTCTAATGGGTTTCTCCGGCACACAGGTGTCTTGTCTTGGGGAAGGAAGATATGGCAAAAGCGAAGAAAACGAAAGGATAAAAAGGGCAAAGCAACTCACATTGCATCTTCTCATCGATTCGGAAAGTAGAAGGAACTACAAAAGAAGTGCATGGCCGATATAAGTGGCATGCCTAGATGAGAGAGAGAGAAGCGGTCGAGTAAAGGGTACAACATAAGCCTTGAGAAAGAGAACAAAAAGAAGAGCACTTTTCTTTTTCTTTTTTTTTGGTGGGGGGGGGGGGGTTTGGAGAGGGGGGGGGGAGAGAGAGAGAGGTGGCTCCGTAAATGCTACGTAACAAGTAATGCCAAAACGCAGCAGAAATTGATTATAGAAAATTGAAATTAAAAGAGGAGCAATTTGTTCTCTCAAATATAATTATCCAAAAATTAATAATATTACACCATTTTATACGGTGCTAACCCTAGTTAAATAGGAACACAAAATTATGAAACACCACTGAAAATAAACAAGTGCCTAAAAATCCATTAAAACCACAACGAAACACAAAAAGATGATGTTGGTCACGACATAGAGTTGAGTTTTGATCATGGCCTATTTTCAAGCAGCTGATCAAATTTTAGCCCATTTCGAGTTGGCCATTCTAAATGCATGAACAAGTCTTGAGGAAGAGGACAAAAAGAAGTGGGGTCGAAGTTTCGGTGACTATCTGGCGGGGAATTTGTCGAAGCTGGGTCTCGCCGTCTCTCTTCTTGTCCCTCCTTGCTCGTGCTACGACCAAATTTTGCTCAACGCTTTCTGCGAAGGGATATTACTTTTTGAGTTTGTCCATGGATATGATGGAATATAATTTGATGGTAAAGAAATTCTTAACTCAAGATACTCAAGACGCAAAGAGAGGAAGGAGATGAGAGAGAACTTTTCTGAAAGTCCTTTAATACTCCACCTTATCTCACCATAATAGAATAATTACATGACACGTCTTTATATGACTAGTTACATGACTCTTGAACAAACTCTTAAATGACTCCTAAATAAAGCAACATTCCAATAAGATAGACACTTGGGAACTCACAAAACATTAACTAGACATCGAGACACGAAGAGGCTCGTGAAAGCAATAATATAATAAAGACTCCTGAGAATCGAATAGACACGGATTGACAACCGCAACATTCATGAATTTGGTTTAATTTCTAACAGCCCCCCTTAAACCAAATTCTCTTCCATCGATCATTCCAAGTAGGCTCTTCAACTTCCGAAATGCATCCACCTTGAGAGGTTTTGTAAAAATATCGGCTACTTGGTCTCCGATCTTCACATGAGAAATTTCGATCTCTTTCTCTTTCACTTGCTCTCAAATGAAATGATATCGAACATCGATATGCTTGCTTCGTTCATGAAAAATTGGATTTTTCGCCAAAGCAATCGCAGAAACATTATCGACAAAAATCTCTATTGCTTTCTTCTCCTCCATGTGAATTTCTTTGAGTAGTTTTCTCACCATATCGCATGACAAACACATGAGGTTGCCGCTACATATTTAGCTTCACATGTCGATAAAGTAACACTAGGTTGCTTCTTTGATAACCACGTGAAAGCGGTGTCACACAAGAAAAATGCAAAGCCTGTAGTGCTTTTTCGATGGCAGAAGGACACTTTTAGTGCCATAACTTGTGTGCGGAGATCACTTTGGTGCTAAAAGTTTCAAACGGATCACTTTAGTGCCAAGTTTTTGAAAAAAACGATTAGTTTAGTGACAACTCCGATTTGGTCCACCGGATTTCTGATGCGGCCTTATTTTATTAATAAGTGAAGTCGACGTGGCCGCCGGAGAATCCAATCAGCAGCTGAAGCCTTCACGACGTCGTTTTGCATATGGTTCTTCAAATAATAACCCTAAATTAGCCGATTGAAGAGAAAATTCTACAATTTGAAACCCTAAATCAGCAGAGCCTTGAGCAACCCATGGAGGGCTTCATGAACGGCTTCAAGAGCGTTAATGGAGGGCTTCACGAACGGCTTCAGTAGCGCCTCAAACCCTAAATCAGCCAATTCAAGAAAATCCTCAATTTCAAAGGACAACCCCAATTTCCGTTTGGTAAAAAAAAATGACAGGTCGGAGTTGAAAATAGGGAGCTTCACGAGTGGCACCAGTGGCTTCAGCAGTGCCTCAAACCCTAACTGTAATTCTTCTCAAACCGAAGAAGGTAAATGCTATTGTTATTGTGGGTTACAGAGTCCAATAAGAACATCTTGGACTAGGTTGAATCCGGGTAGACGATTCAATGGATGTGCTAGGTATAGAGAAGGCTTGAAGTGCAAATATTTCAAATGGGTTGATTCAAAATTCTCTAGACAAGCGACTAAGGTGATATTGTAGCTTCTTGAAGGACGACATCAACCTTTACCTACATTAGTGGACGAGTTGGATGATGTTGACGTTCAGTCAATGCAAGCTGAAAATAAGGCTTTAGCATCTTTGGCCAACTATTTAAAGAAGGAAGTTGCAAGCATGAAAATTGAAAGAACTTGTTCTCGAGCATTGATTATCTTATTGTTCTATTGTATAGTCCTTTTCATGGGCAAATGTAAAAGAACGGTGACAATGAGAATAGGTTTCTCAGTCTACCATAATTGAAGATGAATGAAACATGTAGTTGTGAAAGGAAATTTGTAGTTGTGTTGCTGGTTTGATGTTTCCTTAATTTTTGTATGGAATAAGAGTTTTCTATTGAAGTCAAGGTTGGTATTCATTGCTTGTGCACATTTACAAGTTTTGATGAGATTATTTGTTATGCATTGTCAACTTCGAAGCTTTGTTTAGTTATTGCGGATTTGCTGGTTTGCTGCTTTGCTGCAATTTTTGCTGCAGACACTAGTCAAATGAAAGAACAGTAGTTTGCTGAAGGTGATCGATTTAGTGTCAATCGTGCTTTAAAAATGATACTTCAGCGACATTTCTTAACTGAAGTGATCACTTTAGTGTCAAGTTTTTGTCAAAAATGATCACTTTAGTGCCAAGTTTTAGTGAAAATGGCCATTTCAGTGCCAATATCGGTTATAAAATGGCCAACTCAATTCCAGTTCAGCCTAGTTTGCAGCTGCTGGTGCTAGGAGATTACACCTGTTGCAGCAATTGCTGGTGCACCTACTTACATGAGCTGCAGTAGCGGTTGGTACCAGCAACTTGCAAGCTGCACTACTATACCAGCAGCGTGAAGCTACAAATGCACCAGCAGCTGCTTATAGCAAACATAACGCAACACGCACAGACAAAACTCCAGTACTTCAGCAACTAGTGACATAACACTAGCAACCTCACATCAGTCAAGAACAAAACAACAACAAAAAGTAATCTACATATAAAAATTTCATTGCCATTGATATTCAACTGATTCTTCACAAACAAGAATATCAATCAGTCAGCATCGACTGTCATTCACCTCCTATCAAACATGTCAAAAGCAACAAAAAAAACATGACAACATCAAACTCAACCAATTTCCAAGATCCTCTTAGATTTTTTTTTTCCTTTAGATGACTTTTTCACTTGATTCATGATCCTTGTACTCTTTCTAATCCATTGGCTAGGTTCTTCAGCTAGGCTTGCAGGTGTTTCATCATCGTTACGTGCAGGTTCTTCAATTAATGCAGGTACTTCAGCTACCCTTGTTATTCCCTGCGCCTTCTTTGCACGAGCTATGGTAATCGGTGGCTGTTTTGGAGCTGTAGTAGCTTTTTTCTTTTTTGGAGTACTCTTCCTTGGCACAGCATTGGACTTTGCTGTGACTTAGGTTAGGCCGTGTTTAGCGATAAGAATCTCGGTACTTAGCCCAAGCTACAACAAGAATCACATGGTCAGCGATATGAAATGCAATAATTAAAATATACGAGCCTTACAAAACTTACACCAAATGCAAGAAATACTCAATACCAAATGCAAGAAACACTCACATCCTTTAACGTGTAGGTCCATACACAACAGAAAACCCCAATAATTTATTACAAATGCCAAAAAAAATTTATCTCCACGTCCACACCGAGCCCTATCTTTTCTGCGCAACAAGTTTCATGTACCACCGAACCCTATTTTTTTTTCACATGGAGTTTCCATTGAACCACTCCAGCACTACACAATGTGCCCACAGTGCCATGGTCCCCTCTTCGTCTATCACCGAGATGGAGAAAGCCCTATTGAGCCCTAATTTCACTTTACTTCTAAAAAGCCCTAATTTTTCTATTCAATCGGAGCCTTAATTTTGCTTTTCCAATTAATTTCGCGACAAATGGGGGAAATCACATATCTATTAGAGTCGCCGATGGAGTGTGATGGCAAGCGACGGCGAGCAACGACGTGTGACCGCAATGGTAGTGAGCAATGACGGCCAACATGCGACGTCCGATGGGACTGTGAAGCTACCGATGGAGAACATGAAGGCTTCTCTTTTGCGATGGAGAAGACATACTAGAGAATACGACATCGTTCACCTTCTCTTCATCATCTTACTAGAGCAAATGATGTCGTTTTTCAACGCAGTGCCACGTCGGATGAAACAACGTTGTCTCATAAGCTCCACGTGGGTGAGCTCCCTTAAATATTTCACAGCTCATCAATTAATTTTTATTCAAAAGCCACGTATTATTTTTGGCCGGAAATTCTTGCCGGAAGCACCAAAGTGATCCTTTTTCCTCCGACTTGATAATAAAGTGATCCGTTTGAAACTTTTAGCACAAGTGATCTCCGTGCACAAGTGATCTCCATACACAAGTTATGGCACTAAAAGTGTCATTTTGCCCTTTTTCGATCATCAATGTCTCCACCACAATCACTATCTGAATAAGCTCTAAGCTGAAATGAGTTAGACTGAGTGTAGAGTAAACCATGATTGATAGTACCTTTGATGTAGTGAAGTCTCCTCTTTGCAGCTTTAAGATGAGTTGACTTTGGTTTCTCCATGTATCGACTCACAATTCCAACACCATACATGATATCCGGTCTTGTGCAAGTCAAGTATCTCAAGCTTCCAATCAAGCTTCTAGAATACGTCGAATCCACATCATCTCCATCATCAAACTTCAAAAGCTTGGCGCCGCACTCCATCGGTGTATTGACCGGCATACAATTCATCATATTGAATTTTTCAAGGATATTTTTTGCATATCCTTTTTGGGAAATAAAAATCCCATCCACACTTTGCTTCACTTCTATGCCAAGGAAATTACTCATGAGACCATTATCGGTCATCTCAAATTCCTTCACCATCAACGCCTTAAATGCATTGATCATCGATAGATTATTTCCTGTAAAAACAAGGTCATCGTCATATAAACATGCCAATAAAACATCACCTTTTTCTTGCTTCAAATAAAGTGCATGCTCATATGGACATTGAGATAAGCCATTTGCTTTGAAATAGGCATCGATTCTAGAATTCCATGCTCTCAGTGCTTGTTTAAGCCCATAGAGAGCTTTCTTCAACCGCATCACTTTGTCTTCATGACCTTCCACAATAAACCCCTTGGGTTGCTCAACATAAATCTCTTCATCGAGGATGCCATTTAAAAAGGCTGATTTGACATCCATTTGATAAATTTACCAATTATTTTGTACTGCAATGGAAATCATCAATCTAACTGTTTCCATGCGGATGACAGGAGCAAATACCTCTTCATAATCGATCCTGATTTTTGCTTGTACCCCTTCGTGACTAACTTGGCCTTATACCTTGTCACTTCTCCTTTCTCGTTCTTCTGGCTTTATACACCCATTTCACACCGATGATTTCTTGTTCTTTGAAAGAACCGCAAGTTCCCATGTTTGATTCTTCTCGATAGCTTCAATTTCTTCATTCATGGCTTTTCTCCATTTTCTTCTTTAGCAGCATCATCATAGAGAAGTGGTTCACAATCGACAAGAAGACATACAAGGTGAAGCTCATCGGTAGTTTCATAAATCTCGGACAATCTCCTCATTCTTGGCACCAATGGTTCATCAATACCATTTGAAGAAGTCGACGGTGATGAACTCGAGGAAGATATTTGAGGAGAAGGTGAAGAGTGATCCTTCAACTCCATTTGGCCGGAATCACCATGAACATTTGCATCATCTTTTGGATATTCTTCCCACAAGCCTTCCTCATCAAACTTGACATCTTGGCTTATATTCACTTTCAAAGTGTTAGGATCAAATAATCAATAGGCTTTAGAAAAAGAGTCATACCCGATAAAAATGAGCTTTTTGCTCTTGTCTTCCAGCTTCGATCTTTTCTAGTCGGGTACGTGAGCATATGCAATGCTCCCAAAGATTCTCAAGTGAGAAACACTAGGCCTTTTCCTGCTCCATGCTTCTTGTGGAGTCACACCATCGAGTCCATTTGTGGGACATCTATTTTGTAGATAAACCACACACTTAACAGTTTCACCCCAAAGCTTCTTGGGTAAATTTTTGCTCTTCAACATGCTTCGAACCATGTCAAGAATGGTTCTATTCTTCCGTTTAGCCACGCCATTTTGTTGGGCAGAATACGGACCTGTCAAGAAATGTTTAATACCATGTTCTTCACAAAATTTATTGAATGTGGCTGAAGTGAATTCGCCTCCACAATCGGTTCTCATGACTTTGATGAAATAGCCACTCTCTTTTTCAACTAACTTCTTGAATTGTTTGAATGTATCAAACACTTCCGATTTCTCCTTCAAGAAATACACCCAGTTTTTTTTAGTAAAATCATCAATAAATGTAACAAAGTATTGATGATTACCATACGACTAAGGAGTGATTGGACCACACACGTCCGAATGAATTAACTCAACTGGCTTCTTCGCTCGATAAGTTGCTTCCGTTGGAAAACTTGTTCTGGAATGCTTACCGATAATAGACCCTTCACATACTTGATGGGATGATCAATATGTGGTAAGCCATACGCCATCTTCTTGCGAGAGAGCATATTGAGTCCGCCAAATTGAGATGGCCAAACCTCAAATGCCACAACCATGAAGGATCATCCACGCATGCCTTTAAACATCGGGTCATTTCATTTTTTATATCAAGAAGAAACATTCGGTTCTTCGACATCTTCACATTTGCAATCAGTTTATTATTTTGGTCTCTTAGCACAAGGCTAAGATCTTTCATGTGGATAGTATAACCTTTTTCAAGAAGTTGTCCGAAACTCAAGATATTGCGTGACATTTTTGGAACATAATAAACATTAGTAATAAACTGATGTGCACTATTCTTCAGACAAATTAGAATTGTACCTTTGCCTTCAACAAGAGTTTTGAAATTATCACCAAATGAGACTTTCCCTTTGATTGTCTCATCTAACTCGGCAAACATCTCTTTTCTTCCACACATGTGGTTGCTTATACTAGTATCCAAAGATGGGCAATTTTTGGATACTAGTATAAGCAACCACATGTGTGGAAGAAAAGAGATGTTTGCCGAGTTAGATGAGACAATCAAAGGGAAAGTCTCATTTGGTGATAATTTCAAACTCTTGTTGAAGGCAAAGGTACAATTCTAATTTGTCTGAAGAATAGTGCACATCAGTTTATTACTAATGTTTATTATGTTCCAAAAATGTCACGCAATATCTTGAGTTTCGGACAACTTCTTGAAAAGGTTATACTATCCACATGAAAGATCTTAGCCTTGTGCTAAGAGACCAAAATAATAAACTGATTGCAAATGTGAAGATGTCGAAGAACCGAATGTTTCTTCTTGATATAAAAATGAAATGACCCGATGTTTAAAGACATGCGTGGATGATCCTTCATGGTTGTGGCATTTGAGTTTGGCCATCTCAATTTTGGCGGACTCAATATGCTCTCTCGCAAGAAGATGGCGTATGGCTTACCACATATTGATCATCCCATCAAGTATGTGAAGGGTCTATTATCGGTAAGCATTCCAGAACAAGTTTTCCAACGGAAGCAACTTATCGAGCGAAGAAGCCAGTTGAGTTAATTCATTCGGATGTGTGTGGTCCAATCACTCCTTAGTCGTATGGTAATCATCAATACTTTATTACATTTATTGATGATTTTACTAAAAAAACTTGGGTGTATTTCTTGAAGGAGAAATCGGAAGTGTTTGATACATTCAAACAATTCAAGAAGTTAGTTGAAAAAGAGAGTGGCTATTTCATCAAAGTCATGAGAACCGATTGTGGAGGCGAATTCACTTCAGCCACATTCAATAAATTTTGTGAAGAACATGGTATTAAACATTTCTTGACAGGTCCGTATTCTGCCCACAAAATGGCGTGGCTAAACGGAAGAATAGAACCATTCTTGACATGGTTCGAAGCATGTTGAAGAGCAAAAATTTACCCAAGAAGCTTTGGGGTGAAACTGTTAAGTGTGTGGTTTATCTACAAAATAGATGTCCCACAAATGGACTCGATGGTGTGACTCCACAAGAAGCATGGAGCAGGAAAAGGCCTAGTGTTTCTCACTTGAGAATCTTTGGGAGCATTGCATATGCTCACGTACCCGACTAGAAAAGATCGAAGCTGGAAGACAAGAGCAAAAAGCTCATTTTTATCGGGTATGACTCTTTTTCTAAAGCCTATTGATTATTTGATCCTAACACTTTGAAAGTGAATATAAGCCAAGATGTCAAGTTTGATGAGGAAGGCTTGTGGGAAGAATATCCAAAAGATGATGCAAATGTTCATGGTGATTCCGGCCAAATGGAGTTGAAGGATCACTCTTCACCTTCTCCTCAAATATCTTCCTCGAGTTCATCACCGTCGACTTCTTCAAATGGTATTGATGAACCATTGGTGCCAAGAATGAGGAGATTGTCCGAGATTTATGAAACTACCGATGAGCTTCACCTTGTATGTCTTCTTGTCGATTGTGAACCACTTCTCTATGATGATGCTGCTAAAGAAGAAAATGGAGAAAAGCCATGAATGAAGAAATTGAAGCTATCGAGAAGAATCAAACATGGGAACTTGCGGTTCTTTCAAAGAACAAGAAATCAATCGGTGTGAAATGGGTGTATAAAGCCAGAAGAACGAGAAAGGAGAAGTGACAAGGTATAAGGCCAAGTTAGTCACGAAGGGGTACAAGCAAAAATGCAGGATCGATTATGAAGAGGTATTTGCTCCTGTCATCCGCATGGAAACAGTTAGATTGATGATTTCCATTGCAGTACAAAATAATTGGTAAATTTATCAAATGGATGTCAAATCAGCCTTTTTAAATGGCATCCTCGATGAAGAGATTTATGTTGAGCAACCCAAGGGGTTTATTGTGGAAGGTCATGAAGACAAAGTGATGCGGTTGAAGAAAGCTCTCTATGGGCTTAAACAAGCACTGAGAGCATGGAATTCTAGAATCGATGCCTATTTCAAAGCAAATGGCTTATCTCAATGTCCATATGAGCATGCACTTTATTTGAAGCAAGAAAAAGGTGATGTTTTATTGGCATGTTTATATGACGATGACCTTGTTTTTACAGGAAATAATCTATCGATGATCAATGCATTTAAGGCGTTGATGGTGAAGGAATTTGAGATGACCGATAATGGTCTCATGAGTAATTTCCTTGGCATAGAAGTGAAGCAAAGTGTGGATGGGATTTTTATTTCCCAAAAGGATATGCAAAAAATATCCTTGAAAAATTCAATATGATGAATTGTATGCCGGTCAATACACCGATGGAGTGCGGCGCCAAGCTTTTGAAGTTTGATGATGGAGATGATGTGGATTCGACGTATTCTAGAAGCTTGATTGGAAGCTTGAGATACTTGACTTGCACAAGACCGGATATCATGTATGGTGTTGGAATTGTGAGTCGATACATGGAGAAACCAAAGTCAACTCATCTTAAAGCTGCAAAGAGGAGACTTCACTACATCAAAGGTACTATCAATCATGGTTTACTCTACACTCAGTCTAACTCATTTCAGCTTAGAGCTTATTCAGATAGTGATTGTGGTGGAGACATTGATGATCGAAAAAGGGCAAAATGACACTTTTAGTGCCATAACTTGTGTATGGAGATCACTTGTGCACGGAGATCACTTGTGCTAAAAGTTTCAAACGGATCACTTTATTATCAAGTCGGAGGAAAAGGATCACTTTGGTGCTTCCGGCAAGAATTTCCGGCCAAAAATAATACGTGGCTTTTTGAATAAAAATTAATTGATGAGCTGTGAAATATTTAAGGGAGCTCACCCACGTGGAGCTTATGAGACAACGTTGTTTCATCCGACGTGGCACTGCGTTGAAAAACGACATCATTTGCTCTAGTAGATGATGAAGAGAAGGTGAACGATGTCGTATTCTCTAGTATGTCTTCTCCATCGCAAAAGAGAAGCCTTCATGTTCTCCATCGGTAGCTTCACAGTCCCATCGGACGTCGCATGTTGGCCGTCATTGCTCACTACCATTGCGGTCACACGTCGTTGCTCGCCGTCGCTTGCCATCACACTCCATCGGCGACTCTAATAGATATGTGATTTCCCCCATTTGTCGCGAAATTAATTGGAAAAGCAAAATTAAGGCTCCGATTGAATAGAAAAATTAGGGCTTTTAGAAGTAAAGTGAAATTAGGGCTCAATAGGGCTTTCTCCATCTCGGTGATAGACGAAGAGGGGACCATGGCACTGTGGGCACATTGTGTAGTGCTGGAGTGGTTCAATGGAAACTCATGTGAAAAAAAAATAGGGTTCGGTGGTACATGAAACTTGTTGCGCAGAAAAGATAGGGCTCGGTGTGGACGTGGAGATAAATTTTTTTTTGCATTTGTAATAAATTATTGGGGTTTTCTGTTGTGTATGGACCTACACGTTAAAGGATGTGAGTGTTTCTTGCATTTGGTATTGAGTATTTCTTGCATTTGGTGTAAGTTTTGTAAGGCTCGTATATTTTAATTATTGCATTTCATATCGCTGACCATGTGATTCTTGTTGTAGCTTGGGCTAAGTACCGAGATTCTTATCGCTAAACACGGCCTAACCTAAGTCACAGCAAAGTCCAATGCTGTGCCAAGGAAGAGTACTCCAAAAAAGAAAAAAGCTACTACAGCTCCAAAACAGCCACCGATTACCATAGCTCGTGCAAAGAAGGCGCAGGGAATAACAAGGGTAGCTGAAGTACCTGCATTAATTGAAGAACCTGCACGTAACGATGATGAAACACCTGCAAGCCTAGCTGAAGAACCTAGCCAATGGATTAGAAAGAGTACAAGGATCATGAATCAAGTGAAAAAGTCATCTAAAGGAAAAAAAAAATCTAAGAGGATCTTGGAAATTGGTTGAGTTTGATGTTGTCATGTTTTTTTTTGTTGCTTTTTGACATGTTTGATAGGAGGTGAATGACAGTCGATGCTGACTGATTGATATTCTTGTTTGTGAAGAATCAGTTGAATATCAATGGCAATGAAATTTTTATATGTAGATTACTTTTTTGTTGTTGTTTTGTTCTTGACTGATGTGAGGTTGCTAGTGTTATGTCACTAGTTGCTGAAGTACTGGAGTTTTGTCTGTGCGTGTTGCGTTATGTTTGCTATAAGCAGCTGCTGGTGCATTTGTAGCTTCACGCTGCTGGTATAGTAGTGCAGCTTGCAAGTTGCTGGTACCAACCGCTACTGCAGCTCATGTAAGTAGGTGCACCAGCAATTGCTGCAACAGGTGTAATCTCCTAGCACCAGCAGCTGCAACTAGGCTGAACTGGAATTGAGTTGGCCATTTTATAACCGATATTGGCACTGAAATGGCCATTTTCACTAAAACTTGGCACTAAAGTGATCATTTTTGACAAAACTTGACACTAAAGTGATCACTTCAGTTAAGAAATGTCGCTGAAGTATCATTTTTTAAAGCACGATTGACACTAAATCGATCACCTTCAGCAAACTACTGTTCTTTCATTTGACTAGTGTCTGCAGCAAAATTGCAGCAAAGCAGCAAACCAGCAAATCCGCAATAACTAAACAAAGCTTCGAAGTTGACAATGCATAACAAATAATCTCATCAAAACTTGTAAATGTGCACAAGCAATGAATACCAACCTTGACTTCAATAGAAAACTCTTATTCCATACAAAAATTAAGGAAACATCAAACCAGCAACACAACTACAAATTTCCTTTCACAACTACATGTTTCATTCATCTTCAATTATGGTAGACTGAGAAACCTATTCTCATTGTCACCGTTCCTTTTACATTTGCCCATGAAAAGGACTATACAATAGAACAATAAGATAATCAATGCTCGAGAACAAGTTCTTTCAATTTTCATGCTTGCAACTTCCTTCTTTAAATAGTTGGCCAAAGATGCTAAAGCCTTATTTTCAGCTTGCATTGACTGAACGTCAACATCATCCAACTCGTCCACTAATGTAGGTAAAGGTTGATGTCGTCCTTCAAGAAGCTACAATATCACCTTAGTCGCTTGTCTAGAGAATTTTGAATCAACCCATTTGAAATATTTGCACTTCAAGCCTTCTCTATACCTAGCACATCCATTGAATCGTCTACCCGGATTCAACCTAGTCCAAGATGTTCTTATTGGACTCTGTAACCCACAATAACAATAGCATTTACCTTCTTCGGTTTGAGAAGAATTACAGTTAGGGTTTGAGGCACTGCTGAAGCCACTGGTGCCACTCGTGAAGCTCCCTATTTTCAACTCCGACCTGTCATTTTTTTTTACCAAACGGAAATTGGGGTTGTCCTTTGAAATTGAGGATTTTCTTGAATTGGCTGATTTAGGGTTTGAGGCGCTACTGAAGCCGTTCGTGAAGCCCTCCATTAACGCTCTTGAAGCCGTTCATGAAGCCCTCCATGGGTTGCTCAAGGCTCTGCTGATTTAGGGTTTCAAATTGTAGAATTTTCTCTTCAATCGGCTAATTTAGGGTTATTATTTGAAGAACCATATGCAAAACGACGTCGTGAAGGCTTCAGCTGCTGATTGGATTCTCCGGCGGCCACGTCGACTTCACTTATTAATAAAATAAGGCCGCATCAGAAATCCGGTGGACCAAATCGGAGTTGTCACTAAACTAATCGTTTTTTTCAAAACTTGGCACTAAAGTGATCCGTTTGAAACTTTTAGCACCAAAGTGATCTCCGCACACAAGTTATGGCACTAAAAGTGTCCTTCTGCCATCGAAAAAGCACTACAGGCTTTGCATTTTTCTTGTGTGACACCGCTTTCACGTGGTTATCAAAGAAGCAACCTAGTGTTACTTTATCGACATGTGAAGCTAAATATGTAGCGGCAACCTCATGTGTTTGTCATGCGATATGGTTGAGAAAACTACTCAAAGAAATTCACATGGAGGAGAAGAAAGCATAGAGATTTTTGTCGATAATGTTTCTGCGATTGCTTTGGCGAAAAATCCAATTTTTCATGAACGAAGCAAGCATATCGATGTTCGATATCATTTCATTTGAGAGCAAGTGAAAGAGAAAGAGATCGAAATTTCTCATGTGAAGATCGGAGACCAAGTAGCCGATATTTTTACAAAACCTCTCAAGGTGGATGCATTTCGGAAGTTGAAGAGCCTACTTGGAATGATCGATGGAAGAGAATTTGGTTTAAGGGGGGCTGTTAGAAATTAAACCAAATTCATGAATGTTGCGGTTGTCAATCCGTGTCTATTCGATTCTCAGGAGTCTTTATTATATTATTGCTTTTCACGAGCCTCTTCGTGTCTCGATGTCTAGTTAATGTTTTGTGAGTTCCCAAGTGTCTATCTTATTGGAATGTTGCTTTTATTTAGGAGTCATTTAAGAGTTTGTTCAAGAGTCATGTAACTAGTCTATATAAAGACGTGTCATGTAATTATTTCTATTATGGTGAGATAAGGTGGAGTATTAAAGGACTTTCAGAAAAGTTCTCTTCATCTCCTTCCTCTCTTTGCGTCTTGAGTATCTTGAGTTAAGAATTTCTTTACCATCAAATTATATTCCATCATATCCATGGACAAACTCAAAAAGTAATATCCCTTCGCAGAAAGCGTTGAGCAAAATTTGGTCGTAGCACGAGCAAGGAGGGACAAGAAGAGAGACGGCGAGACCCCAGCTTCGACAAATTCCCCGCCAGATAGTCACCGAAACTTCGACCCCACTTCTTTTTGTCCTCTTCCTCAAGACTTGTTCATGCATTTAGAATTGGCCAACTCGAAATGGGCTAAAATTTGATCAGCTGCTTGAAAATAGGCCATGATCAAAACTCAACTCTATGTCGTGACCAACATCATCTTTTTGTGTTTCGTTGTGGTTTTAATGGATTTTTAGGCACTTGTTTATTTTTCAGTGGTGTTTTCATAATTTTGTGTTTCCTATTTAACTAGGGTTAGCACCGTATAAAATGGTGTAATATTATTAATTTTTGGATAATTATATTTGAGAGAACAAATTGCTCCTCTTTTAATTTCAATTTTCTATTAATCAATTTCTGCTGCGTTTTGGCATTACTTGTTACGTAGCATTTACGGAGCCACCTCTCTCTCTCTCCCCCCCCCCTCTCCAAACCCCCCCCCCCCCACCAAAAAAAAAGAAAAAGAAAAGTGCTCTTCTTTTTGTTCTCTTTCTCAAGGCTTATGTTGTACCCTTTACTCGACCGCTTCTCTCTCTCTCATCTAGGCATGCCACTTATATCGGCCATGCACTTCTTTTGTAGTTTCCTTCTACTTTCCGAATCGATGAGAAGATGCAATGTGAGTTGCTTTGCCCTTTTATCCTTTCGTTTTCTTCGCTTTTGCCATATCTTCCTTCCCCAAGACAAGACACCTGTGTGCCGGAGAAACCCATTAGAGTTCCTCCGCCGCCGCAGCCAACTTCCGTTCGAGTTGCTCCACACAACTGGCCCGTTCCTTTCCATCCCCTTGCTCTACGTTCAGTCGCCTGGATTACGAAGTAGAATAGGAATGGACAAGGTATAATATGAAATTCAAAACTTGGCTATATCTTAGCCATAATTTAGTGAGGCGTGATATTTTCATATTCTATTTTGTTCATTGTTTAGTATGAACGGCATATTAGTCTAAATAAACCAGAAAAAAAGATGGTTAGAATCTCTTTTGATTCATTGTTAAAGAAATCTCAAATGCACAAACAAAGATAACATCCATCAATAACGTCCTAGTTCCAAAGAAAAATCCAATTTTAGATCCAGTTCTAAATCTACCTCGAACTTATTTTTATCTCAGGAAAACCTCCAACTTTAGGTTCAATCTCAAATCTACCCGAACTTTTTTTTCTTTAGAAAAAATCCTAAACTTTAGATTTAGTTCCAGATCTGCCCAAAACTTTTTTGTCTAAGAAAAATCACCAATTTTTACTCTAATTTCAAATCTGCCAATCATCCCTCTGCCCAAAAATCACTGTTAGTTGTCCTACTTTTTTTTTATATCCTAGAACAATCTTATTTTGTAGAAATTTTTATTGGGGTGAATTTGTTATCTACATAGAAATGCCATGTCAGTCCGTACCTATTGCCCCATTACTCTGCTAATGTGGTTCTTTTTTTTTTTTTTATCGATATGAAAATGTCACGTTAAGCTACAACTAAACCACAGTAAAGATTTAAGAATGCATTGAAAATTTGTGATTTTTTTAGACAAACTAAAATTCGAGGCAGATTTGCGGTTTTTTCCAAGAGAAAACACAAGGAAATTGAGGAGAGACGTTGGTGTATATATAGATGGAGTCCCACGCGAAATCTACGGATGGGAAGACATTAAAAAATAGGATGACCAGTGTATCCATGGACAAACTCAAACAGTCGTATCCCTCCGCAGAAAGCGGTGAACCAAATCTGGTCGTAGCACGAGCGAGGAAGGACAAGAAGAGAGACGACGAGATCCCATGCCAGAGTCACCGAAACTTCGACCCCACTTCTTTTTGTCCTCTTTCTCAAGACTTGTTCATGCACTTAGAATTGCCAACTCGGAATGAGCTGAAATTTGATTGGCTGCTCGAAAATAGGCCGTTGATCAAAACTTTCTGCTATATGCCTTGACCGACATCGTTTCTTTGTGTTTTCGTTGTCGTTTTAATAGGTTTTTAGGTAATTATTTATTTTTAATGGCGTTTTCATAATTTTGTGTTTCGTATTAATTAGGGTTAGCACCGTATAAAAAGGTGTAATATTATTGATTTTTGGATAATTATATTCGAGAGAAACAAATTGTTCCTCTTTTAATTTCAATTTTCTATTAATCAATTTCCATTACGTAACCTTTACAGAACCACCTCTCCCCCCCCTCCCCGCCCCACAAAAAAAAAATTCTTTGGGAGAAAATCACAATTTTTACTCTAATTTCAAATTTACCAATCATCCCTCTGCCAAAAATCACTGTTAATTGTCCCCTTTTTTTTATATCCTAGAAGAATCTTATTTTGGAGAAATTTTTATTGGGGTGAATTTGTTATCTATGTAGAAATGCCATGTCGGTCTATATCTATCACCCCATTACTTTGCTAATATGGGCTTTTTTTTTATCGATATGGAAATGTTACATCAAGCTGGGACTGAACCACAGTATAGATTTGAGAATACATTAAAATTTGTGATTTTTTTTAGACAAACTAAAATTCAGGACATATTTGGGACTACATCCAAAATTTGCAGTTTTTTTCAAGCAAAAAAAAAAGTTTATGATAGATTTTGGATTGAACTTAAAGTTGAGAGTTTTTCCAAGATAAAAAAAGTTTGGGGTAGATTCCGACTTAACCTAAAGTGGGATTTTTTTTAAGGAATTAGGCCGTCAATAACAATAAATCAATGATTATGGTACTATCTATGAGAGAATGTCATGTTTGAGCCACTCGTCCAAGTTTGACTCTGTATTTTGCATTGTTTGTGAGATTAATGGCTTTAATGAGTCACCTGACTTGTGATATTCAATGTTACTAACACAAGCCATAAACGTTAGAGCTGGTACCATGTGGAGATTTATGAGAGAATTACACTACAAATGTCATAAGTTGTGTACGGCACACACTTTAGCGCCAAAAATTCAGAATGATCACTTAAGTACCAAATCGAAGAAAAACGATTACTTAATGCCAAATAGGAGAATGCAAGCAAAATTAATTATGTAGCCTTTATAATTAAAAATTTATCTGGCAAGGCAATTTTTTGGAAAAAATTTGGCCGCGTGGACTTCTAAGCAAAAAATTAATTAGACAATTGTTTATTTTCATTGGCGCTTTTGTAATTTTATGTTTCCTGTTTAATTACGGGTTAGCACCGTATAAAATGGTGTAATATTATTAATTTTTGGATAATTATATTCGAGAGAACAAATTGTTTCTCTTTTAATTTTAATTTTAATTTCCTATTAATCAATTTCTGTTGCATTTCGGCATTACTTGTTACGTAGCATTTACGGAACCAGCTGTGTCCACTCGTATTACTATTTTCTAGTCATAACAACTTCCTGAGGTCTTATAAAACCCACCCCGATGCCCGAAAACCCAGCACTCCCCCTCCCTCTTCTTGACATCTCGAGATCCCCGATATCATTTCCTCCCCACACAACTGCCGCCGCCGGCTAAGGCAGCGCCGGGAGCCTTGCGCATAACATGAGCTCCATTTTCACCACCACCCAATATTGGCTCGTGAACCACCCGAACATCATCAACTTCTCTTGGAAACAAGACCATACCATTGGCTCCTCCCATCTCTTCCTCGCCCTCACCGTCCTCTCCTACCTCGCCTTCACTTCGCTCCTCTACTACGCCCATCTCTCAGTCAAGCCGCAGCTCCTCAGAGCCATCAAGCCGTCCACAACCTCGTCCTCTTCACTCTGTCCCTCGCCATGGCCGTCGGATGCGTCCTCTCCAGCACTCCCACGCTCCGAGCCTCCGCTGGATCATGTGCTTCCCCAAGAACACGCCTCCCACCGGCCCGATCTTCTTCTGGGCCTACGTCTTCTATTTATCCAAGATTCTCGAGTTCGTGGACACACTCTTGATCATACTCAGCGGGTCCATCAGGCGGCTCTCGTTCCTTCACGTGTACCACCACGCGACGGTGGTGATCATGTGCTACGTGTGGTTGAACACCTCGCAGTCTTTCTTTCCCGTGGCTCTGACCGTCAACTCGTCGGTGCACGTGTTGATGTACGGCTACTATTTCTTGTGCTCGGTGGGGGTGCGTCCAAGGTGGAGGAAGTTCGTGACCAACTGTCAGATTGTGCAGTTCTGGTTCAGTTTCTTGGCTTTCGGTTTGGTGTTGTATTGCCATTTCACGGGCCTAGGCTGCTCGGGGATCTTGGGCTGGTGCTTCAACATCATGTTCTGCGCTTCCCTTCTGGTTCTCTTCATTGACTTCCACGCCAGGAACTACGTCAAATCGAAGGCAAAAGGTGCTTAATCAGAAGAAGGGGGCGCTGGGGGACACGGAGAATTTGATTAAGGACTTTTCAATTCTTTGCTTTGTGTGATTTTCTCTCTCTTTATTGGGCTTCTTATTCATGTTCTGAAAATTTCCGCTGAACCCCAACAAAGATTGTTTCAGTATTAGCGCGTAAACGCGTGGACATGCAAGGTAGGGCATGCGGTTTGATTCAACATTTCCTAGAGTCGGATGGCTAGCAAATGTATCCAAAGCAATATAATTTCACGTTAGTGATTTGCACAAGTGGTTCAGGTTTGAATTTCTCCTAATGGTTTGGCGGATGCTATAATTTTCATTGAAAGTTCTCTTTAGTTCCGTCATGAATCATGAAAAAATGTTCTCCTTACTAATTAACGGTAGAAGCATCGAATTTGAGGAGCTGAACCTTGAAGAGCTATGCCGACGCATGCTTGATCCAAAGATCGAATTACTCACAAAAAGGCTTGGGACACTGGCCGTCCAATGGGTTTATTTTCCAATTTAGGCTTCTAAAAAAAACTATTAACCAATTTAGGGCAAAAAAAAAAAATATAATACCAAAACAGGGCCCGCGCGGCAGTCTTAGTGCCGTACGGGCCCCATTCGGCAGTCATAGTGCCGAACCTAGCCTGTTCGACACTTATGTTGCCGTGCGGCAGCCTAACTGCCACCCGGGCCCATGCGGCAGTAGCTCATATTTGGGCTTTTTCTTTAATTTCAGTTTTTATATTCATAACATTTTTTATAAATATAAAATAATTAAAAACTGAAATGTTATGAATATAAAAAAAATAAATTTAGAAAAAAAAATATTTTAAAACTTTATATAAATAAAATATTATGATATAAAATAATTAAAAAATGTTATAAGTATAAAAATAAATTTAGAAAAAATTATATTTACAAATTTATATAAGTATAAATGTTACAAATATAAAATAATTAAAATAAAATATCTCATAAATATAAATAATTAAAATTTATATTTATATAAATTTGTAAATATAATTTTTTTAAATATAATATTTTCTAAATTTCCTTTTTTATGTTTTTAACATTTTTAATTGTTTTATATTCATGACATTTTATTTATATAAATTTGTAAATATAATTTTATTCTAAATTTCTTTTTTTCTAACAATTTATATTTATAACATTTTTTTAATTATTTTTCTAATTTATTATTTTATATCATAACATTTTATCTATATAAATTTGTAATATAATTTTATTCTAAATTTCTTTTTTTCTAACATTTATATTTATAACATTTTTTAATTATTTTTTCTAAATTATTATTTTATATTCATAACATTTTATTTATATAAATTTGTAAATATAATTTTTTAAATTATTTTTATATTTATAACATTTGTGTTTTGAATTATTTTATATCATAAAATTTTATCTATATAAATTTGTAAATATATTTTTTCTAAATATTTTTTATATTTATAACATTATGTTTTAATTATTTTAATAACATTTCTGTTTTTAATTATAATAAAAAATAATTAAACAGAAATGTTATATATATATATATAAACTAAATTATGAAAAAAAAAGCCCATATCTCGAAAGAGTTTGGATTCACTGAAACTCTTTGTTGTTTGCAGCTTGATAGAGATATAGTTTCGATTTTTTAGGACTCTATTTTCTAGATAATTATCCAAATTTATTTAATCCTTGAAGAGTCCAAATCCTTTAAAAGACCCCGTGAATTTCGGCCAGGGGAGTGTTAAGATGATGGTGGCCGAAAATGGCTTCCTCCACGGGCTCATGGTGATGTCTCGGGCCTCAATTAATCAAATGGGTAATTAACTAAAGGCCTCACATAATTAGATAATGAAGATGGCCTATTTGAATTAAACCTTAGGACCAAACCCCTTAGGATTTTTGGCTCAGTCACCCATGCCTTAACCGAATTTTCATCTTCATTTAACCTCACACATGCAAATTTCTGAGCTTAGATTACATTAAATTAAGCCTTTAAAAAAAAATAGTCATTTAATCGGCTCAACCTGGCTCAAAGATATGCTCAAGGGACTCAGATAATGCCAATTTGTCTTAGCCAAGATCATGATGAACCTCAGTCCAGATTGCCTGTCGAATTAAGCTCAACTCATTTCACCTCCAGCCTGAATGCAAATGATAATGCACGATAGAAAAAGAAAATTAAATATGCAATGCTTGAAGAAATATTTTGGCGAGAACCACTTCCCATTTTTGTGCAATATAAGTAAATCAAAATTTAAGTGTCAACAATTACTAATCCACAGAAGTAGATAAGGGACTCACCAAATTTATTACACTATACTTTGATGGCACATAGTATCCGTTGAATTATGTCTAGAATTTGAGTTCATACACGAAATCTGACCCGATTAGAGTATATAGACTGATTAATATTGCAAGGACAATCAATTCTATGCATGTTCTTGCCTGGTTTGGGCATGGACATTGCGGCCCTTGTCGGCCACGGGTGACATTTCTTTACAATTATCCCTTAATCTCTAGATTTTTTATTGTGAGTTTAGAGACTAAATTAAATAAAAGAAAAATCCAAGAATGATTCTGCACAATCAAGCTCTAGCAGATTCTGTCTTCAGCTATTCTTTTCTTTTCCTCCGTTACTTCTACTCTTTTCTCTTGAGCTTTGTACCCAGATTTTGCTTCTTCTGATTCAACCATCCAAATCTCCCAGTCTGGGCTGAGCTTCTCTTCTACGCTTCACTTCCTCCAGTTTTGCTTGGAACTCTTCATCTTCCTCCAATTTTGACTTAAGTTCTTCCTCTTCCTTGGTGAGGTCACTCCATAGGTCCTCACGTGATTTATGAATCTCTTGATTGTTCTTCATTGTCGCTAACTTTTGATCCTTCATCAATTTATGCAGCTCAAGCTCAGCATTGTCCTGCTCAAACATCAGGAAATTGGACATGAATTTGTCAAAATTAGCCCAAAATGCTCCGATCGACTTTTCGTGGTCCACCGATACCCCACATTGAGCTAGGCTTAAAGTCAAAACTGTTTCAGCCAATCTGTCCATCACATTTAATTTGAATATAGGGTTAAGGGCACCGGAAGTCCTAAAAGTGTAATTAAATCCAAAATCTTTAAAAATTGCAATCAAATCCTAAAATTTATCACGAAAGTGCAATTAAGTTCTAAGATTTCAAAAGATACAATCAAATCCTACAACTTGTCATGAAGTGTAATCAGATATTAAAACTTTCAAAAGTGCAATCAATCGAAGGATTTGATTTCGCTAATTTAATAAGTTCTAAAACTTGCTTGCACTTTTTGAAAGTTTGAGAGCTCGATTGTACTTTTCTAGCAAGTTTTGAGACTTAATTGCATTTTTTAAAAGTTTTAGAACTCAATTGTATTTTCGTAGCAAGTTTTAAAACTTTTAATTCACTTATCCCTTGAATATATGTGAAAGGCACTCTCCGAGAGACTCTGGCTTACTCAACTTCTTCCAGGCTTGGAACTTCGGAACTCAAGAGAGCACCTCTTGGAGTACTTGTACTAAATGCTACTTTAGTCTCGGCATCAACAATGAGTTCCTGGAGACTCATAACATAAGAGTCAAACGTACCTTTTGGCATAACTGCCGGAGTGTGTAAATTTGTATACGTCGGCGCAACTGTGGGAAAATCAGGAGGAGGAGATTCAGCCAGTGGAGTATTCCCAGGAGTGCTAGCCGGTGGCTGAGGAACGAAAATCTCGGCCACGACAAACTGGATACCTTTGCGATCATATCAATCCTCTCTCATTGCAATAAAGAATGTGAAACCGCAACGAATCGCTCCTTCATTGAAATTGTGAACTGTCTCTGCATGTTATTGTTGGAGTTCAGTGGCTGGAATTTCGTCTCTACGGCGTAAGACAGCAACTGTACTAAGCAGCAGCAACATTCAACGCCAGAACAACAAGAATGAAGCTAAAACATGTTCGAACAAGAGATAGAAACAGCGAGGCAGAAGAACTTTAATTTGCTGCCGATGAACTCTCACCAGGTTTGTTGCATAAAAATCTGCTGGGACACAAATTGATATTTCTCCGGCATTGAACCTAAACTCCAACATTTTCTGGTGAAAAAACAGCATTAAGGAGGTAAACTTTCACTCCTTCCGCCCTAATCTAGACACCCAAATGTTCTGAGTTTACAACACCTTACTTCTCGCAGCTACGTATACATATAATCGCGTCAACCCTGGGAGTAACACTCACATGCTTTCTCACACTCGAATCAACTAGAATCTTACATAAAGCACAATTAGTAGAAATGTTCCTATCTTATCTTTGAAGAGTCGGACTAATGATTGACTAGAGTCGGTCTAAACCACATGCGTTTGGACCACCCAGCTAGAAGCCTTCTAGTGCCCGAGCAACCGAGTACATAGACAGACAGACGGCGATATTGCCTGGATCATTACTCTCCTGCTCAGCATAGAGCCAACCGTGTTAGCAAAGGCATAATACTAAATGGTGAGCATAGAAGATGCGATCGGAATGATCTCCAAAAGTGAAAAGGGATCTGTTGGAGTTGGCGAATACTTCGAGGACCCTTGTTTCTCATAATGGGCATACCCATGTGAGCTTAGAGAAATAGAAGTATGAACCAACGACATGTGATCCCTACGCATGAAATGCGGGAGTTCGGGGTAGCGCCTCCGACACGGAGGTCCTGCTGGCCGGTCAACGGGCGAGGATTCCGCTAGCCATTACTTGTGGGGCCCGTTTTGAGTTATATATATTGTTTTTTCGTTCATTGTAACTGTGCGACAGAAAACCTAATAATACAGACGGCAGGATGTAGCCCTTTTCTGAGTGAACCTGGTAAATAGCATTGTTCTTTTTTCTTATCTCTGTCATTCTTCTGATTCGATTAGATAAATCTCATCAGGATCTACCAGTCAAGGCCGCCAACTAGAAATGAGTCGGAGCAGTACCAGACTGAGCTTAAACAAGAGAAGTTGGTGATTTTCCATCTAGATTTCCATGAGGCGGCACCTTGTTGCCCCACCATTCCGGCTTCTCCGTGTTCAAAGTTTTAACAAACAGAGTGGACAGTCTTTGTGATACGATTATGCAACGAAAAAGTAACAAAAAGCCATGGTTTTCCATGTTACCTCTCTATTGGAACAAGGTACGAGGTCTGATTGAGAAGTTAATGAAACTACAGGTTGGTTAGAAAAAAGGGGACCGGCAACGGGAAACGAAACTTCTGACGTTCATTGTGTTTCAGGCATATGTGACCAGATTGCTCAGAGGTTTATTCATATAAATGGGCACTCAAAAATTAGAGTTATGCGGAATAGATTGATTTACAAAACTTGATCACTTTTTGCTGAATAACTCAAGTTAAGAATCGATGTATAACCATACCAGAACATACCAAAGCAGCGTATCTTTGGGAAGTTTGATAGATGCAATATTTGACAATATGAGATACAATATACTTTTATCAAATTCATCTTTAAATGCAAAGAAAACCAAAAGTATCAAAATTTATGTAGGGTGTTCATTTTAGTGCCCAAGTTGTTTTTTTTTACTCACTTAAGTACCAACTTTTTTGAAAATAATCACTGAAGTGTCATCTCCGATCTGCTTGGCTAGAAATCCTATGTGGCATTTTTTGTTAATAATTTAAGCTTACATAGCTGGTAGGAAGATCTAGTCAACAATCAAAAAAGCTAAAATTTAGAAATACTAATCATTAGCACAAGATTCGAATTTGTCCACTCCTAGTGACAACCATCAAGTCGATTAAAAAAATAAAAAAAATAAGCTAAAAAAAAAGAAGGAAAGGGTTTGCACAGCCCTCACCGTTGCAAACCCTAATTTTTTATTTAATTTTTTTTATTTTTTATTTAATTTAAAATTAAATTTAATTAGTTTAAAAGATTTAGCTTTTTTAAAAAAAAAAATTAGAAGTCCATGCAGATTGAATTTTTAAAAAAATTGCCACATGAACTGATTTTTGAAATTTTTTGCCACATTTAATAATAGATTTCTCGTAATCAGTTTGGCTAGAATCTCTCTAATTTGGCACTTAAGTGAGCTGGCAAAAAATTCGGCACTAGAATTAGTGTCGTACACAAATTTTGTCACTTATGATGTTATTTTACCCATCTTTAAATGAGTAAAGAGAAAGAGAATGTTGCACACAGATCTTATAGTGGTTCAATTAGATTTAGCCTACGTCCACTCTTTCAGACTAATAACAATTGTGAAAGTGTAATTCACTAGTAGTCCATTGAGTAGTTACCACGTAGTAAGTGCTATTTCTACTCGAAGATGATAGTTCCCCCAACAATCAATGGATGGGTACTACTTAGACGCTTGCAGACTCCTCAAAACACATATTACAATGGGTAATACAACTATAACACTAAATAATGCACACAACACAGAGAATTGCAACTATACCAGTGTTTGTTGCTTTCTCCGTCTTTCGTATCTTCTTTAGCATGTATTGATTCTCTTGTATAGTTTTCAGTCTCCAAAAATAGCTGTATGAGGTTCTTCAAGAGGATCAATTTGCCGTTGGAAGTGATGGGCACAATCACTGTGAAATTTGATCGGCAAATCAAATTCTCTTTAGCAACGGTAAGGTTTTCCCGAATAGGGTCAGCTATTAATGGCAAATGTCAATTCCTTAAATTTATTAAATAAGATAGAAAAAAGTCAATTGGATTTGGTTCCAATTCTTCAATCCGAGACTCCAAGCCCTAAACTAGCTATTATTCCTTTTGGCTTCCAAACTTGTCAGGTGATAAATTTTGTTCATCATAATTGATATATTCGATGCCTTTATTAGCAATCCAGTGAGTCCATCCAAGCTTCCCGCTGATAATCGACTTACAAACTGTTATCCTTGGTCTTCCTGATTACATTAGTGAGCAAGACTTCACTTAGTTGTCCCTTTTATCACTGTAACTCCAAATTTTCAAGAACTCCCTGTTATTCTCGACTTGTCCCCCCACTATCAAGGTCCATCCAGCTCCTCTCAGTCTTTTTACTTTGTACTTCGGATCCCGTCGATGATGACAAAGCATCTCTTATTTTAATACAACCTTAAATAAGCAACATCTGTTTTTATCAAATAATAATGAAAATAAGTGGTTTAGTTAACTTTCAAGATATCTTAGAAAGTTTTTCCAACAACATGAGCCTTGCCATTGACTGTAATTACCCTTAAAGAAGCAGTCTCCGAATGTTGTTCTTCATGCAGAGGAATTCGAAGACAAGTGATGAAAATAGAAATAAAAGGTAGAAAAAGAAGAGTTGCAAGGTGTACATATTGGCATTGGTCTTATTGGAAATGCATCTAAGTTTCTAACACTCCTCGAAACGTTTTGGTAGTTCCCAAATAAAGAAGAGTCTTCTCTCTTTCTCAACTTACGCATGATTATCCTTGTTATTTTGAGTTTAATGGACTTGGTTTTCATAAAATTTTATGGGATCACTGCTAACTGTTCTAAAAGCTTAAGTTGTTAGATGAATGCATGATTTAATATTTAATTACTCTAACATGTAATAAGGACTCGAAGACACCTCAGGTCTTGCTACCGGCAGTAATCATAGCACAAAGTTTGCCGTCACATATCCACAAAATTCAGCATTTTCCTCATAGGCAAAAGTTAGCAAATGAGCAAGTTTGGCATTAAAGATTGGGGCACCCAAATGGTCACATTTTACGGCATTTGAGAAGGAATAATTTTATTTCTGTCAAGGATCCAATAATTAGATTTTTTTGAATTTTTTATTTTATTTTTCTGTCCTTATCTTTCTTTTCCTTTTTTTAGGCTCGACACCCCCTTGGCCTTAAAAAAATGAAAAAAAAAATGAAAAAAAGCATGAATTGCCCACATTAACTCTAGTCATGCCACATAGGACAACCGACATCCACGCCATTGATTTCTAATCAAAATTGATCAAAATGACTGCATTGACAAATCATCAGAAAGTCTAGGACTAAATAAGCAAAATTGAAAATTTTAAGTTTGAATTGTCCATTGTCCAATAGGTTTAGGCCTTTCTAGATAATTTTCTCAGTACATCATGATATTTGGGCCCAGCCCCTTTTCCTTGTTGCAGCTATTTCGATCTTATGTGGTGTTTAGTGGTGATTTTTCACGATGATTGTTGGTTATTTCCACAAAAGAGGAAACTAATTCTTTTGCATTATGCTCGTCATTTAAGGATTTTTTTGGAAAATCAATTCGAGCAAACAATCAAGGTTTCCCAATCAGACGGAGGTGGTGAATTTTTCTGATCATTTTATTCGAGGCGTCGTTTGAGACCGAATCACATGGTAAGGCACTCCAAAACAGAATGGTGTCATTGAAATAAAACATGGGCACATTGTTGAGTGGGGACTAGCAGTACTTTTTTTATGCATTGATGCCTCTTTGCTACTGGATAAACACCTCCATAACAATTAAGTTGTGACTAATCAACTCCTTTGCCAATAGGCATGCGATCCTGCTGGTAAAGATATTGGGGAGTGGGAATATTAATATCATATGTGTAGGATTGGATTCCCGCGCTCTGTAAAGAGGCAGAGTAAAAGTCAAAAGAGAAGAAAGTTAGATATGACAAACTAATTTATTTTATTTATTTTTGTTTTGTTTCGGGTTTGTTAACTGTATCTGGAAAGATTATATGGATAGCAAGTTCATTAAACATCTTTGCGTAGTATTTTCATTGGGTTATATTGAGAAGCATAGAGGATACAGGATATCAATGCCTTATGTTTCAACGGGGATGTGTAGATATCTCCAGGCAAGTTATTTATTCTTTTATGGAAAATTATTTTCCTTTTGCTTCGAAGTCCCGGGATCATGCGGTAATATCACAGGATCAGTAATATAACATTGCTGTCTAAGTCAGGTACTTCAAAACCGAATCCCAAATAACGTTGTTGTCTCATCCATTCCTCTAAGTGTATGGTTGACCTTTGAGCAAACTTGATTGATTTGCCTTTCCTATCTTCTTAAACTATGATATTCTTTCACGAAATTACTAACATAAATACTAAATAAGTTCTTTTCTCTCTTATGCCACAGTCTCATATTAGATATTACCGATGAAAGACGGTTGTGTACATCGCCGCGCAATGTCGCGCAAATTGTGGATCTAATAACTAGGAAACTTTGAATGTGACCTTATAACCGGAGTCAAGTACATTTGCGGAATTGAAACGGAACTGCCGGTCTTCAACCTCAAAATAAACCTTAAATTGAGAGGGCCCTCACATTGGGAAAAAGTGGACGAAAACAAAGAAAGTTTTTCCTCCCAATCACTGCTTAATAATTGAAGCTTCAAAAGTCAAGTCAACGCATCTATCATTTTCAACTCTTGGATTCTAGAACCTCAGTCAAGTCAACTTCCTAGACTCTAAGAAGTCTTTCTTCTTGGGCTCGCATGAGGAAATGTATGCAAGAAAACTGGCGAAGTCGGTCTCCATGTACCGCTTTGGGTTCACGACATCGTCAATAATCTCTGGCGAGGGCCGGATGGTGCACTTGTAAGGCAGACTGTGCAAGGAGGCAACTGATATTCTGGATTGAGTTGAATTCACTGTGACTCTGTGCAAAACGCTCTTGTACCTCCCGTTGCTGAATATCTGCCACATATCAGGCAACAAAGAATGTTCATATGATTGGACTAAATGGTACAGCGAAACTAATCTTCAGATGATGTGATTAATCCCAAGAATACGTCCATACATACTCTTTTCTTTAGGCGTAAGAATAGAACCTAAGTTAACATGATCGAGAACCAACAAATGAAATGTCCTTGATAATGCGACGTCCACCCTAACCTCAAGGTGATCTCCCACATTGACGGTGAGAGCATTGGGGATCGGTTGGACAGTGTGCCATTCATCCTTGTGCTGAATCTGGAGGCCCTCGACCTGATCTTGGAGGAGGAGAGTGAGGAATCCATAGTCAGAATGAGGCGGCATTCCGAGCGTGAGGTCTGGCTCGGGGCATCGTGGATAACAGTTCACCACCATAAGCTGGCTCCCATCTTCGAGCTCGGACATGGTTTGGTCCCTCATCTGCCTCACGGCTAGGCTCTCCAAGACGGCCTCCGTTAGCTTCAGAAACATGTTCTTGGCCTCTTTTGCGTAGGTAACCGCCAGCTCCCTTTTTCAATTCATGATCTTGAGCGTTAGAATAATGTATTATTTGTAGCGAAGTAGAAGCCAGCGACGGACCCTCACCAAATAAAATATGTTACAGAGTCAAACGCCCGTTTTGTTGATGATATCATGGACAGAATCATGCGATTATAGTGCGAAATTGTAGTCGAAAAGGTTGTACTTTTTTAGGCTCAATGAGAGTTCCACGGTTTCCCAATACGTGAGAGGTTTGATCTTGTAAATTGAGTTTGTGTAATTCCAAGACAAGCAGATAGTTATGTAGAAACAGTCGGTTCAACCTTCATTTCTTTTTTTTTTTTTTTTTGCAATACTCTTGATCGAGATCGAGACATGTATCCACCGCCAATTTACTGCATCGAAGTGTGAAAAATAACGTTGTAATACCTCATGTCGGAAGGAGAAGAAGGCCAATGTGGAAGGACATCCGAGAGAGGGTGGCATGTGAGCTTCAAGAAGTCTCTCCAGCAAAACACTTTGTCCTTGCTCTGGTTGAAGCTTGTCCCGCAACGCACTGGCGCGAACATATCGGAGGACATGTACCTTGCCCTTTCCTCATACGGGAGCTCAAAAAATCTCTTGCTCACTCCAACCATCCTGCTTATCACTTCTCTAGGAATGCTGTGATTCACCAGCTGCATGCAACCATATGGACCACCAGAGTTCATGTACCGGCCTACTGAGCAATTTCAAGACAAGGTTTGGATTTGGAAGCCAATCACAGTTTAGGACGAGTCGACCAACCTGAAAAAACCCATACTGTTCACATGCGTTGGCCAGCGACTTGAGGGCTTCAGGCCTGTTTGGGCCCTGCAGCTCAGCGAAATCGATGACCGGCAAGCTGATGAGCTTGGCTTTGCCTGATTTCGGTTTGTCATTGACAGGTCGTTCTTGAACTGGCCACACATACTTGTTTGGCACTCTTGAAATGCCTTCTGCACATAGCTGTTTTACTCCTTTCTGGCACCGATTCTCCGCATCGTTCAATTCCTCTTCAAGTCTCTTTGCAATGGAAGGAGACATCGACTCTATTACCTCGCTTCGGAGCTGCAAACCTGCCACACGATATTTAGTCAGATACAGAGCGGTAAGTCTTGCCATTCACGGGCGGTGGTGGGTTCAGCAAGAGTAATGTCTATTACGATTCTTGGGTGCACCCGATCTTAGAGTACCTGGACTGACCTTGTCTTTGGGCAGAAGTAAGGTTTGGGACTAGGAGTAAGAATACTGAAACGACGCGAGGAAATTGAGGAGAGATGTTGGTGTATATATAGATGGAGTCCCACGCGAAATCTACAGATGGGAAGACATTAAAAAATGGGATGACCAGTGTATCCATGGACAAACTCAAAAAGTCGTATCCCTCCGCAGAAAGTGTTGAACAAAATCTGGTCGTAGCACGAGCGAGGAGGGACAAGAAGAGAGACGACGAGATCCCAGCTCCGACAAATTCCATGCCGGATAGTCACCGAAACTTCGACCCCACTTCTTTTTGTCCTCTTTCTCAAGACTTGTTCATGCACTTAGAATTGCCAACTCGGAATGAGCTGAAATTCGGTTGGCTGCTTGAAAATAGGCCGTTGATCAAAACTCATCGCTATATGCCGTGACCGACATCGTCTCTTTGTGTTTCGTTGTCGTTTTAATGGGTTTTTAGGTAATTATTTATTTTTAATGGCGTTTTCATAATTTTATGTTTCCTATTTAATTAGGGTTAGCACCGTATAAAATGATGTAATATTATTGATTTTTGGATAATTATATTCGGGAGAACAAATTGTTCCTCTTTAATTTCAATTTTTATTAGCCAATTTCAATTCCATTACGTAACCTTTATAAAACCACCTCTCTCTCTCTCTCCCACCCACCCAAAAAAAAACAAAAAAACACTCTTGTTTTTGTTCTCTTTCTCAAGACTTATGGCGTACCCTTTACACAACGGCTTCTCTGTCCCTCTCATCTAGTCATGCCCCTCATGTCGGCCATGCACTTCTTTTGTAGTTCCTTCTTCTTTTCCGAATCGATGAGAAGATGCAATGTGAGTTGTTTTGCCCTATTTATCCTTCCGTTTACTTCGCTTTTGCCATATCTTCCTTCCCCAAGACAAGACACCTGTGTGCTGGAGAAACCCATTAGAGTTCCTCCGCCGTCGCAGCCAACTTCCGTTCGAGCTGCTCCACACAACTGGCCCGTTCCTTTCCATCCCCTCACTCTACGTTCGGTCGCCTGGATTACTAAGTAGAATAGGACTGGACACGGTATAATATGAAATTCAAAAACTTTGCTATATCTTAGCAATAATTTAGTGAAGTGTGATATTTTCATATTCTATTTTGTTCATTGTTTAGTATGAGTGGCATATTAGTCTAAATGAACCCGAAAAAAAAAAACATTAGAATCTCTTCTGATTCACTGTTAAAGAAATCTCAAATGCACAAACGAAGATAACATCCATCAATAACGTCCTAGTTCCCGAAAAAATTCAATTTTGGATCTAGTCCTAAATCTACCTCGAACTTCTTTTTATCTCAGAAAAAAAAAACTCCAACTTTAGGTTCAATCTCAACTCTACCCGAACTTTTTTTTTCTTTAGAAAAAAACCTGAACTTTAGATCGAGTTCCAAATCTACCCGAAACTTTTTTGTCTAAGAAAAATCACTAATTTTTACTCTAATTTCAAATCTGCCAATCATCCCTCTACCCAAAAATCACCTTTAATTGTCCCTAATTTTTTTATATCCTAGAAGAATCTTATTTTGGAGAAATTTTTATTGCGGTGAATTTGTTATCTATGTAGAAATGCCATGTCGGTCTATACCAATCACCCTATTACTTTGCTAATATGGGCTTTTTTTTTTTATCGATATGGAAGTGTCATGTCAAGCTGGGACTGAACCACAGCGTAGATTTGGGAATACATTAAAAATTTGTGATTTTTTTAGACAAACTAAAATTCAGGGCATATTTGGGACGACATCCAAAATTTACAATTTTTTCCAAGAAAAAAAAACAAGTTTATGATAGATTTTGGAGTGAACATAAAGTTGGGAGTTTTTCCCGAGATAAAAAAAAGTTTGGGGTAGATTCAGGACTTAACCTAAAGTTGGAATTTTTTTTTTTAAGGAATTAGGCCCATCAATAACAATAAATCAATGATTATGGTACTATCTAAATCTTAAACAACAAAGGAGCAGCGTTCTAGAGTCACAAGATAGATTATGACAAGAAATGTGAATAGGGTACAACAACATTGATGATATATTTTTCCCCCAAAAAAAAAACATTGATGATATAGATCAACCAGTGAATACTAAATCTAGTAAGAGAGAGAAAACATGATTATTTAACCTTTGCAACTCTGAAAAGTACAGTTTTTTTTTTTTACTCTCTCGACATTTTCATGAAACTTCAACGCGAATCACAAAACTACGAAGGAGGGGTTTTAACTCTCTTGCTACTTCGTGAACTTTTGACGTGAACTAGAGAGTTCAAAAGGAGAAAAGGCTTTGACTTTCTCACCATTTTTGTGAAACTTAGACATGAACCACAAGACTATGGAGAAGGTGTCAAGTTTTGACATAACAAAATTCGAACTTTAAAAGAATTTTTACAATAAATAAAGAGTAAATGGCAATGAGATAAACGTGGATAAGATTTCTTATAAACATAATTTCCAAACGAAATGAAATCCGAGGGTTTTATCCTCAAAGGAAGACCCTTTCTCTACACATGTACCAGTACTACGTGACTAGTCTGGAAGGAACTATGGTATCAAAGCTATTTTTAACAAAGATCAAACTTGTTAAATTGTTACGACACAAATACTGTTTGAGTAGAAACCAGACACGGGATGGGAATTTCCAAACCAGACAATGAAATCCGAGGGTTTTATCCTCAAAGGAAGACCCTTTCTCTACACATGTACCAGTACTACGTGACTAGTCTGGAAGGAACTATGGTATCAAAGCTATTTTTAACAAAGATCAAACTTGTTAAATTGTTACGACACAAATACTGTTTGAGTAGAAACCAGACACCGGGATGGGATTAATACTTTTTATAATCTGGCTACAAAATGTGTCTTAACATATAACATACTATCATGTACAAGGGACGCCAATTTGATTTCTCGCACCCCATCAACCATAAAATGTCATGTTTGACCACTTATATTTTGCCTTGTTTGTGAGATTAATGGCTTTAATGAGTCACGTCGACTTGTGATATTCAGTGTCACTCACACAAAGCATAAACGTCTAGAGCTGGTACCATGTGCCAATGATTTATGAGAGAATTACACTACAAATGTCATAAGTTCTGTAGGCACACACTTTAGTGCCAAAAATTTCAGAATGATCACTTAAGTACCAAATTGGAGAAAACGATTACTTAATGCAAAATAGGAGAAAATGAAAGAGAATTAATTACGTAGCCTTTATAATTAAAAATTTTATTTGTGGAGGCAATTTTTTGAAAAAATTTTGGGGCCGCGGGACTTCTAAGCTAGAAAATGACATAAATAATAATATTTATTAAAAATAATAAGCTAATGTAATAAATAATTAGCGAGGGCCTGCTGTGCGCCCCTCGCTATCATGCCTCCCCACCACCGCTCTACTACAATGGCTACGAGGGTCAGAGTATGGCTGGGGCATAGGATCGCCTGAGCCTACTTCCCCCAACAAGTTCCATGGGGCCTATTTGCTGTATTACTTTATTGGCGTTCTCTGGGTTCTGCTAATTTTCCTTCTCTGTCTTTTCGTCTTTCTTCTTCTTCTCGGCTTTGGCTCTTTCCTTCTAATTCATTAATTGGAGGCCAGCGATCCGCACGCGATGAGCAGTGCTGAGGCTTCAATCATCTCTAGGCGTATTGAAGATCAATAAGCCATAATATTGAACCTAACCTGGTCGTTAGATTATTGAGGCTCGCGGGGGACTCTTGTTGTGAAGAAAGCTTTAAAATTCATCATATGACGAGCAACTTCATTGGCTTAATTGTCATCAATGCTTGAATCTTGTGGCTTGAATTTTAAGTCTTGTTGGGAGCCTTTATTGGATGCTTCTCGGCATACAATTAGTCCACTATACATGAAGACTGGGATATCTATAAACATCCCTTGTTGTGAACACTTAAAGGAGTTAAAATCCCAGAGCTACGCCAGTTTGAGAGTTGCTCCTAAGATCCTGCGGAGGCGCAGACTAGTTGAATTGCGTTAAATTCATCCGTACCTACCTCGCTGCTAAGCTAAAAATTGGGCTTTATAAATTTCACACGTGCATTTTTGACGTGATTAAATAACAAAAGAGGATTTATCTTGCTAGTTCTACTTTATGGAGCAGGTTCAACGCAAGGATTCCTCGTCAAGAAGTTTCAGGCTGATGTATGCTTGTCGTGTACGCCTGTCATATTCAATAAACAGAGTGAAAAGTGGGTACGGTGGCTGATTAGGCGCCTTACTGGCCTTGAACATTTTTTTGGAAGTAGCCCCATGTGTTATGAAACCATCCCTCGCCTGTGCAACGGAGACCTGGTCAAAAGGTTCTTACGATCGTCGGGCGTGGACTCTTGGGGACTCCAATCTGGCTCCACACTACGGGTCCAGCCGTGGGGAGTCGTCTTTGAGTTGCGG
>JAGVVM010002326.1:0-41384 GCA_019149425.1 Psidium friedrichsthalianum
TGTGTGAACCCAGTCGCGGTTACAGTAAGTGAAACTCGAGATCTCCAGTGAAAAATACACGGTGTCTGAACAGAGGTTCTTCATACACTAGAACTCTATCATCTGTTCTCTGCGAGCATTCTGCGAGGTCGCGAAAAGTTTTCGATTTCTTCAAACAAGATAGGCTCCCGTCAACCTTTGCTGATATACGTCGCTCAGCGTATTAGCAGTGAAACGATGAACTCTCATATTCGGTCTATAAGCAACATATATTCAGCAATCTACTGTTATAGATCTCGCGGGGCAGACTGCCGAGTTACCATTCGCGCGTACGTCATCATGTAGAAAGATCTGACCCTATCACTAGCACAGATCACTTCGGGCGTGCCACATGTCGTCTTACCATCTACGCCGCTTTCACCATCTAGATCGCCCATATTCAGATCCGATAAGCGACTAAGCGCCAATAGTGTCTTCCCTCGGTGTCTCGTCTGTCTCACAATTAGGTAAACTACAAGCTGCGTCGGTTTTATATTGACGGATATCGATTGACTGATTCGTGCCCGCTATTTTTACGATTAGGGTCCGTCCGGCATAGGGTGCGGCTAAAGGAACCATGCGCGCAGCCTGACACACACAATATGCGGATTGTGCCGCAGTTCGGAGCGAAGTTAGACTCCCCACCACACCCCGAACTCTGAGTATTCGGTAACCAGGAACAAAATCTCCTAACAAATACTCCCTCCCCTTTTTTATTGAAATTAGTTTTTTGTTCAGCATCTTCGCTATATCTCCAATGACATTTTTTATGTGCTTTACAAACAAGTTCGTCCCAGTGTCCCCATCTCTCTCCCTCCTCCTTCCACAAAAACCCACCAGTCCTCCTCCGTTTTAGAGAAGACGAAGCAGAGACTCTACTCTCCCTTCCCCATCTCGCCTCTCCATCCGTCATGTATCCTCGCGTTTGTGGTGTCTCCGCCCTCCTCCTCCTCATCATCCTCCTCCCCCTCTCTATCCTCTCTGCATTGCCCCACCGGGCCCCTCCACTCCACCCCCGCCGCCAGATCAACTCCAACTCCGTCCTCGTTGCATCCTCAACTCCACTACACCGAGCTCGCCGCGATCCTCGAGAAGAGCCCATCCTCCTCCAGACCCTCGGGACGCGTCGCCGCCACCAACCTCACCATCTTCGCCCCCCGCAACGACGCTCTTCTGGAGCGCGACCGTTCGACCCTGACTTCAAGCTCTTCTTGCTTAGCCTCGACACCTCAAGTCCCTCAGACCCTCCTCATGTTCCACATATCCCCAACCGAATCGGGTCCCACCAGTGGCCCCTCCCTCCACCGGATCCAAAAACCGCCGCCCGGCACGATAACCACTCGGCTCCGACCCCGTCCCCTCACCTTCACCAAGGGCTCCACCTAGAAGGCCTCGAACGGTCGAGGTCGTGCGCCCCGACGCCGTAAAGACCCGCATCGAGTGTTTTTTTTGTCGCAGATCCTAACGAAGGCTGACTATATTTGCTCAAATACATGGGTTTCAAGAGAGCAATGCAAAGAGGGAAGGATAAGCAGCTCGGATCGGCGACGAGGTTGAGCTGGGCGACGCCATTGTCCTCATGAGCTTGTTGAGCGCCGTAGCTCTTCTTCACTCCACTAATTCATGCTAAATCTTCACCTGAGACAGTCTTGCTTGTTGTGCTTGAACATGCTGTCAGAGAAGACACGCCAAAGATGCTATATAGAATCAGTCACTGATGATGATAGGACTTTTGGAAATATGTTGACAGTTGCTGGTAAGTCGTTTTGTTTTACCGGGAAAGTTCTTGGCTGGAACCGGACTATGCATGTCAAATATGTTTGGTCCAGATATAAGATTTTGCACCCATCCCCGGGGGTTCGGCACCGTTGGGTGCCGAATGCTAGTGTTCGGGAGCAAAGCTGCCGAACGGCTCCCCGTTTCGGTAGCTAGGCGGCCGAACATCCCGGTCGGCTACCTAGCTGCCGAACATCCCGTTCGGCTACCAAGCTGCCGACTGGTGTCCGTCCGGAATAAAACTGCCGAACGGACCCCTAAATGGTAAATAATCGCCGTGGAACCCAAATTAGTAAAAATGTAATTTTTTTATCCCTATTTCGTAAAAGCCCTTGCCCTCTCTCTCCGGTTCCTCTGCTTTTCCTTCCCCTCTCGGTCTCTCTTCTTTTCTCTCTCCTCCCCCTTCTTTCCACCAGACACCCCTATTGCATTTCTTCTTCCTCTTCTTCATTTGGCCAACACATTGCCGCTTCCTCCTCCATTACCATCCCTCAATCGAGCCAGGTCCGCCCATCATTGCCTCACACCCACAGCCACTTCACTCGTCGACACGCCTCGCTAGGCCACCATCCCGTTGGTGCTGCCATGCCAGCCCCATGGCTATTCAAAAAATCAAAATTGAAACGACGGTTCCATTTTCACTTTTGAATCGAAATCGGGCTCATAACTGCCGGTTCAAAATCGAAACCGGAACCCGCCAGTAAGATTCCGGTTCTAGTTTCCCTAAATCATAAACTGAAACCAGAGGCGGCCTTACAAAACGTGGCCATGTATACATTATACAGTTATTCAGAGTAGTGGTTAGCATGGACCTTGAACTTGCCATCTCGGTCGACTTCAAATTGTAAATAGGTCCATGTTCCAAAAATTAGGGAACCTGTTCTGATGGGTAGATTATAAGTTTTAGGTGAAATTGGAAAACTTCGGAACTGTCTTTTTCTTATTCAATGTCTTCGAGTGTTTTGCGGTATTCTATTATGTCCGATAATGAGTTTTTAATCTTGAACTTAGTTTGAGCTTCCATTTCCGATGATATCTATGATTGAAACTTAAACTTTGTTAATATTTCAAATTCTTTGTATGTCTTATTATGAGTTGTGGTTAATGCATTGTAGTCGTAAAATTATGGTCATTCGAGGTGAATTATTCATTACGATTGTTCAATTCAAAATACAGGTGCTATCTGGGTGGATATTAGAACTTATGATAGGATATATTTCGAGTTTTAGGGTATGCAATATAGGTTTCAAGTTTCAAAAATTAGAGAACTAATTTCGACGGATAGGTTCACATTCTAGGCGGAGCATGGATCGGCCCTAGAACCACTCACCCCTAATTCAGAGCACTCATTTTGAGGTTTGTCCCACATGGAACAAACCATGTCATTATAAATGTTAACAAACCTGCGTTTTCCTTCAATAAATGTGTAGTTGGTGGACAAACTAGGCCCATAACCAATTAGACGAGGGCTAAAAATGATTGTCAAAGTGTGAGGATTTAGATAAAGGGTAGCTCATGACAGACTTTTCAAGATGATGAAGGGGGTGGGAACAGACCGGACATCACATTGAATTGTGGGGGGGGGGGGGGGGGAGTATTGTAGGGCAATACAAGTCAACACAACAGTGAGGGTAATATAAGTTCTTTACATGCGGCATTTTGTGACATCCTAACTCCCTCGTCGATTGGAAGAGGTATTATTGAATGATTTATGAGTCAATACCCACCCCCAAAAGATTGCATCATTACAGGTGGTAATAGAGCAAGATTCCCTCTAGTAGATGCGTGCCTTGTGGATCGACTAGGCCTATATCCAATTCAATTAGGGCAAAGAGGTGATCGTTTGGGCAAGAGAGGTCAGACAATGTATGATTCATCATAGATTTCTAGGATAGTGGATGGGGCAAGAAAAGACCGGGCCACACATCAAATAGGGGGAATACGTGCTGGTATTGATGAAAATAATGTTTCTTTAAATGGGGGAGTTTGTGACATCATAAGTCCCATATCAATCAGGAGAGACTTATTGAGTGATTCATAAGTAAACATCCACCCTCTAATGATCATCACCTTGTTAATTACTCAGATGGGACGGCCCTTATCCTATACCTAGTAACTATTTGTTTTTCTTAAGTAAAAACTTGGTCCAAAACGATCGTGCATCTTCATATGATTTACTTGCTTTCGAAACACAGTCCTCCCACGATCGATGCTTGTGGGTTAGAAATCCCCAAAGTCCACGTGGGCTCTGTGCTTTATGAAAAACTTGAATTGGGCTTAGCAACATGACATTTCAAGATGGACCCAAACTTGCCACACTCGTCTAAAATAATTGGTGGGCCGAGTGAATGTCTTGCAAACCGAAAGAGAAAATTGGCCCAGAAAACGAGAGGCAACGAGATTTTCCCCAACTGTAGATATGGGCCGGACTTTGCATTTGGCATTTTGTGTCCTTTTTGGACTTTATAGAGAGTAATGGCACGATGGGTTCGGAGTAAGACCCGTGGAGGAAAACGGGCTTGACCCCTTTCAAGCGGGCTTCGAGTTGGGCGATGCGGCGACTGCGCTCGGCAACTCCTCATCAGCTCGTGTTCTCACAAGAACCGATCGCATGCCAAGATCGTTGATTCTGATCGACTTCCGATTTTACTCGCTACATGCCTCTCCTTCTCCACCTCTAGAGACCTAAAGAAACTCGACGTCCTTCACCTACCCTTCAACCTATGTTCGATATCGTCGCTCGCTCCTCCTCTCATGTCTTCTCTTCTCCATTTCAGTTGCTATTAATTCTGCGCCATGTTTTACGCTAATTAAACTCGGAGCGAGATTACTTATACACTAGCAAAAAATAAAAATGCCAAAGTTATAAATCTCAAATACAGATAGATAGATAGATAGATAGATATAGCATATATATATATATATTATTTTCAACAGTGGAGAAGTTAATGAACTTCACGGCATCAAGGACAGTACATGCTCCTATGAATCCGAATGCACTGCCGGAATAAAGACATGACGTCAGAATCAGTCGTCACTCCTTTTCCTATACTAACTATTTATGCGTGCATTTGTTACTTACATGCGACAGGAGCTTAAATTTCTTGAAAATGCTGATGTTGAATATTTTTAGCGAAGCTTGCTTAGGCTCCGTTTGTTTTACAAAAAAGTAAATAATTTAAGTTTTATTTTTTTAAAAATAATCGCTTGTATTACTTACAAAAATAAATGAACGAAAATAGTTTCCATCATTCACGAAATTACCTAGACAAAATTATGTTCAATAATAAAATTGTTTTTCTTTGATTGATTATTTTAAGCGACAAATCAATCACTTTTAATGAAATATTTTCCAAATCATTTTATTTCCAAGGAAACAAACGGAGCCTATGTGACATGACCAAATCATGTCGAACCTTTTTTTTTTTTTTTTGGTGTAAAGAATTGACCTGTAATAATTAGGACTAATAATCCCAACAGAACATTTTGATATCCATGAAAGAAATACACCAAAAGGTTGAAAAATTTGTTTCGTGTCACCAATATTCCAAACTTGCAACAAAAATTCAAAATTACCCTCGGTTATGGTTTGGTAAAAGATTGAATTTAACAAGCCGATATTGGTTTACGTAGACAACGGCAGACAAACGGAGCTGACGTGGATCTGACGTGGCTTTAGTCCAGTCTAATGAGATGTCATTTCTCTTCACGAGAGTCTCGTGAAATTCTATTACACAACCTAAACTTTATTCAGTTTGGCACCACTACTCCAAACTACTTTCCATGTCGACAACACTCTCAAGCTCATACCGGCGATTCGAAAATACCTACCATCGCAATTCTGTCCGGAACGATAGTTGAAAATCCGATGTGAATCCGAGGGGACTTCACTTATAGGAGATGGCCAATTTAGCTTTGAAGCTGGCATTTGGAAGTTTTGCTCGAGGGAACTATGTTATTTTATGGGTTACTAAACAAATTTACTTATCTTGTGCGCACATATTTGTCATGTCCTTATTTCCCTTGTCATGATTGAGTTCACACTGCTTTTATTCTTTTTTTATATTTTGAACCGGCCGAAGAGGGTGACACTGCTTCGAAGCTAAAAGCACTCAAATTGACTAATATCACTATTATTATTGATTATGGAAAAGCTTTTTACCTAATGTGTTATCTCGTCATCGCTCTCCTCGAACAGGAGAAAGCACACATTAAAGGAGCATAAAGAGAGAGTGGCATTATTTTTGTTGAACAGTGAGGGAGGCAACTCCATCTAGCCCACTTGCCCAAATGATGCCCGCCACAAATTCCACTTTTCATGTTTTGTTTTGCGCGTGTGTATACTCGACTTATGCAGGGTTATCTCTCTTTAAAAAAAAAAAAAGCGATTTTAAATTGGTCGTGATCGTATAAAAGATTGATCTATTCGAGCGTGAAAGTACTCTGACCAGAGACAAGCAATGCAATGGAACCCGCGGCTGTAGAAATGTCTCGCATTAACTAGGTCGAATGTCCAAAAAGAACGGTTTCAATTTGTTTTTTGCCTTTCAATCAATTTGATATATTCCTAGTTGAAGAAGTTTGCTAAATGGCTCTAGTTCCTTTAAGATCTCGTTGTACGTGGTACATACGCATCTCCAAAAGGTGAGGCAGAATCTAAAATGGCCCAGTTGACCATGACGCCTGCTGGGGTATGCATATGTACTCCTTGGTCCACCCTCCCATCACACTATTCGCTATCAACTTTGGTCACCATCGGTTTTTATTTTTATTTTTTAACTTTCATTCCTCGGCGTGTCAACCATGGGGACAACTTTAGGCCCAGAAGTCAATTCCCAATTTTGCAAATGTTACTCAAATTGCCTCCCCTAGGGCCGGCTTAATGCATCGACTGATACAAAATCAACGTATGTCGCGGACGGCTAATATGCTGTTCTCAAGAGGCTTAAGGAATTAGTGACCCGCAATCAGTTAAATTCAACGACGATCGGGTTGGTTTGAGAGTGTGCTTGGGACACGAACTGTATGAAAATTATGTTTTAGCGATGGAGATTTATCATGGTCCCTTCCAAGTCATTTCATTTGATTTCGACCGAGCTCACCGCATCACTCTCTTATCATGCCTACTAGGCCTAGTGCTTAGAATTACGATTGTCCTCCGTGGCATGACCCTTTTTTTCCCATTATTATTTTGTGAGTTGGTTGGGTGGCCAAGCAAGACCTTGAAAAACAATAAAGTGAGATTCCTTTTTTTTTTTTTTCCATTTGCCCCTCTGTCTTTTCCGAATGAAACGAAATTGAGGTGGGCGGGCCCCACATATCGTGGCCCTTTGATGATGCAACGAAAATGCCGACTAAGCTCTCTCCATTTTTAACATGTGGCAGACATCGATGTAGATAAAACCTTTGCAACCACCATCAACGGCGGAGGTTGAAGGACACCAAGACCCGTCGCCATGATGTCGGTGGGGCCCGCGGCCCACGAGCCCCCAAGATCCTGTTGGAATCTTGGAGCGGTGCGACACGTGGCGTGTCCCGATTGGTCCTCGCGCTCTCCGACCCGGAGGAGCAAGCGGGGGAAACGCACTCTCGTCGAAACCAAGTATCTTTTGGAACCATCGACGTAATCTCCACTAGGACCGGTGAGAGTAGCAGGTTGGGGAATATTCCCAGAATTTTCAAAATCTGGAAATCCGACTAGCTAAACACGTCAGAAAATACCTCCGATCATACTCCAATCGTTTATCATGCTCGCTTTAATCCGTCATGATTAAACTAGATCGAGAAGTCTTCGTAAATGAATGATGGATATGATGGCTTTAGCAATCTACGGACCGGTAATTTTTCCCGAAGCTTTAGGATATGTGGATGATCGGGTTATCAATCTATTCTCTCAATTCAAGCATGGAGCCAATCACATACCTGTTATTCTTTCAGAGACTTTTCGATCTCCGAATCATTGCGGAACTGAGGAAGAAGTGCGATTTGCAGGACGTGCTCCATTATTAGACATCTCGATGGAGAGCCACCTCAAGTGTACCAAAGACAGATTCACGAGACCCTACTTGCCATAAAATAGAACTCCAATCAGAGAAAAGAAAGACTTGTGCCCATCTAGATGTGAACTCCAGAGGCTAAACCTAGATAACTTTTAAGCAAGAAATTGAGGCCAAGGAGTACTAATTTAAGACACAACAAGATCTATACGATTTTAATAGAAAAATTAAATATTAAATTATGCATTCGTTTAATAATTTAACATTTTAGAATAGATGATAACGGTCTCATAAATCTCACGTGATATCGAAGTAGAAAGTTTGGAGTTTAAATTTTCCAAAATCTCTTCGTATTAACTTTTCTCCCAAATCGAATCATCGAATCATGTGATCCCTAGCTAACTGTATTAGCACGAGACTAGAACCACCTTCGATTCCTTCTCGTCCATTCGTTCGGGAGCTCCAATAATTCGCATATATGAGAACGGTCATGTTCTCGACCGACGACGCGGCATCAACTAGAACCTCCGGGCCCCACGCGCCCCCACCCCCCTCCATGCCCGTAGGAAGGGGAACTGCATCTGCCACGTGTAAGCCACAGGGGCGCCGTGATGACGAGGAAAGTGCAGCTTTGACCCCGCGCCGCCCGCCCCTGCGATTCCCCGAAGGCGAAAAAGCAAAAGGGCGTCCGGCCCACGTCAGCATTTGGGGGCCTGCATTTCGGTCGTAGCTTACGTCATCAGATTTTCGATGAGGGCGGCTTGTGATTCAACTTGACCACTCGGCTCGGCTCGGCTCGGCTCGGCTGTGCTGTACTGTGCTGTGCTGTTGGTCCTGACGAAGCCCCCACCTTCGCCTCTTCTTTTCAACCGGCAAGCCAGTGAAACGGCAAAGAGCAAGGACAAGTTGAAAGGACACAGGCTGCATGGAAATCAAACTTTTGCCCTGCTTTTTCGTATTTTCTCAATTTTGCGCACCGTACAGTTTTGTAATTACCGCGATTGGTCCCCCCACACGAAGTTTCTTTCCTCAATCGAAGCTTTCATAAGTTTACAAGGACACATAGATTTGAAATTTCGGGCTTCAGTGAGTCAGGGTAGGGGCCTATCGTGCCGGTCGGTTCGTGATCAACTTCGGTGACGTCTTATTGAAGTTGAGGGGGGGGGGGGGGGGGGGGGGGGGGGGTGGGGGTTGGGGAGCGTAAATTTAAACGATCCACTCATTTCATAAGAGAAACTTGATATGAGAATCGCGATATTATTCTGACAGTAAGGGAGATTGTTTTGGTAATGTACGATTCATCAGCTAACTATGATGCGTCCTAGTTAATTTGGTTCCTACCTTTATGTTGTTGTTAGATATTGATACGCAATACCTCGTGTACCTACTTTGTAACTTCAATGCGTCTTTTGCCTGAAAAGTTTGCACCGCATCTCGTCTCATAAATAGTATAAAATACAGAACAAAATGCACAAAGATGGCATAACACTTGATATATCTTACTCCATAAATAGCTTCATCAACTTTTTTATGATCGAGGAAGCACACTTTTGGTTACCCAAGAGTCATGAAACACCACATCAACCTTGAGGAAATAATAGATTTCAGACAAAAACTTGGATGATTGACCGTAACATTCGTTACTACTGATATGGCAATGCAACTTATGTGGCCCGGCTTTTCCACAGAATTATGTAGCCTTTGGCAAGAAAAACACTAATGTTTAATTTAACTCATGGATTTGTTTTGGCTATGAGACACCGGGTTTTTAAAATTAGTGATTGGAAGCTTGGTTTGACGCAGTAGATCCTGTATAACAATCACAATTTTGGCCGAGATACTTCAATATGGTCGATTTAGTCTAAACCTTCTCACGATTTACCAATATAGTTTTTTTGGGCCGATTTGATCGAAAATCATTGATGTGAATGTTGGTCATCCTTCATGGATGGATGGAATCAGATGTCCTACGTGGATGGATGTCGCTAATGTGGATGGTTTTTGCAAATTTTTAGTATTTTGAGTTTTTTTTCCTTTTTTTCCCTTTTGTTTTCTTCCCTTTTGTTTTTTTTTTAAAAATTCTTCTAGTCACTGGAACCTCGGTGAGGGTCACCCTCACCTGTGGTCCAGCGGAGGAAATAGGGAAAAAGACAAAAGAAAAAAGAAAAGGAAATTTTTTTCGCAAAACTAGCCCACATCATGACGTGCTACGTTGGACGAACGCGCAACTAGGTTGCCACATTAGGCATTTCAGTTAAAATGACCACCTTGACAAATTATCAAAAGATTAAAAACTAAATTAACCAAATTAAAAAGTTTACAACTGAATTAACTATTGTGTATTATGTTAAGATTTTTTTGAATTTTTATTCTAATTCAACTAATTATTAGGGTGAGCATGGTTTGGGTGGGTAGATTTTAAACCTAAAATCTGAAACTTACTCTGTTATACCTAATTCTCAATTTTTGGAACTTGAAACCTACCATTTTTATCCTAAAACATGTTTTGGAACCTATCTTGTTTTTTGGTCCAATTCCAAGGTCTACCTGAAAACCTACTTTTCTTTATTTCTTTTTTATATTATTTTTTTCAGCAAAATAATATGAATAGCGATGAAACGACCTAAAATAAAAGATGAATAATAAAACTTGCTATCTGCTAAAAGCAAAAATCCCTAATATGAGGGACAGAAATTACAATCCACAAAAAAAAAAAAAAGATGAGGTGAGGTGAGTGAAGCTATGGTTTTTTTTTTTTTTAATAGTACCTAAAAATCAGTTTCAAAACTAGTTCGTTCCCTGGTGGATCTTCACTTGGAACTGGGAATTGGATTAGTTCTAACTAGTTCCCAAAAATTAGAACCTATACCTAGACCTTTTTGAACAAGAATGGTTCCTGAACCTATTTTTCAGGTAGTCCGATCCGATTGCGCGCACACTCCTACTAGCTATGCCCATAAAATGAGTAAGGACCCAAGATGCTTATGAGGAACTCAAGGTCAATCTATAGGCTACTTGAGATCACCATAGTTTTTTTTTTATTTGGGGGGGATGAGTAGCTCAAGTATCAAATCGAGTTTATGTTGAACTTATAAATACTAGGAGTGAACAATCGCAATTCAATCTGAGAATTTAATCGAACCGGCCTTATCTGACTAGTTCTAGCTCTGTTCAGAAGGAGACATGGCAAGTTTCCAAATGGAAAAAAAATAGCGAATTGACCTTAAGCGGTTTGATTCTAGTTTATACCATGAACATTTAGTTTCAAGCTTTTTTTTTTTAAGCTTGTTTAGAAAAAAAAAGATAGATATGTTAGAGATGAATTTCAAACCCGAGTTAAGGAATCCATAAATGCTTTTGCCAATATGCCATTTATTGATCATAAGTTATGTTTTCATAAAACAATTGCTATAACACTTTATTATAATATTTGAAAATAAGAAAAGGTAAGGCTAGTTCTCGAGTTGATCTTGAAATTGATCTGCAACCAGCCGTTCACCGGGGCATCAGCCGCTACGATTATAGGCCAATTCCTAATTAAGGGAACCAATTATGACCGATGGATTTTTTATTTTTTTTTTGAAACAAATCTACCTTGACACCTTTCGTCTCTAATTAAACGCTCTATTCAAGCGATTCGTGAACGCCCAAACGTGCAAACACATTGGAGGCTCGAGCCCCCACCTTCGCCTTTTTCTTTTCCACCGCCAGCAGTGAAACGGCAAAAAGCAAGGACAAGTTGAAAGGACACAGGGTGCATGGAAATCAACTTTTGCACCCCCACTTTTTGGTATTTTCTCAATTTGCGCACCGTACATCTTTGTAATTGCCACGATTGGTCCCCCCCACAGGAAGTTCCTGTCCTAAATCGAAACTTTTATAAGTTTACAAAGGCACATAGATCTCAAATTTCGGGCTTAGGTGAGTCAGGTAGGGGCCTATCATGCGGTGGGTTCGTCATCAACTTCAGTGACGTGTCATGTGGCGCGCCTTTTCCGTAGAATTATGTAGCCTTTGCAAGAAAAACACTAAGGTTTAATTTAACTCATGGATTTGTTTTGGCTACAAGACACCGGGTTTTAATTATTGATTGAAGTTTGGTTTCGATGCGGTAGATCCCATATACAATCGAAATTTGGCGAGATACTTTAATATGTTCGATTTTGACCTAAACTTTCTGATGATTTGCCATTATAGTTCTTTTGAGCTAATTTTGATTGAAAATTGTTGATGTGAATGTTGGCCATTCTATGTGGACGCACGCCGCTAATGCGCATAGTTTTGCAAAATTTTAGTACTTTGTGTAATTTTTATTTTTATTTTCCCTTTTGTTTTCTTTCCCTTTTTTTTTTTTCATTCTTCTGGTCACTAGAGCCTCGGCGGGGGTCACCCTCACTTGTGGTCGGCGACCGACAGAGGGAAAAGGAAAAAAGAAAAAAGAAAAGGAAAAAAGTTGCAAAACTTGCCCACATCAATGCTGACGTGCCACGTTAGTGAAACGTACTATTAGACTGCCATATCAGCCATTCGAGTTAAATGAGTACATTGCCAAATTATTAAAATATTTCAGACTGAATTAACCAAATTAAAACATTTATGACTAATTAACTACTTTATAATGGTTAAGATTTTTGTGACATTTTTTCCCCCCAATTCAACTACCTTTGCACCATTCGGAAAAAAGACAAAAAGGTATGATGACCTCAAGTAGCCTATAGGTCTTTACTCATTTTAGGGGCATAGCTTTTTTTTTTTTTCGCTTTGTTTTATTATTTACTTATTTTTTGCGGCATGCGAGTTGCTCAAGTATTAAATCGAGCATACGTTAAACTTATAAACACTAGGAGTGAACAATCGACCATTCAATATGATTAATTTAATCGAACCAATCTTATCCGCTGGTTCTAAGTCAGTTCATAGGGAGACCTTTAGGTTTTCTGATGAAAAAATAGCGAATTGAACTTGAGCGGTTCGATTCTAGTCATGAGACGTTAATTTCAAGTCTGTTTTTTTTTTTTTAAAGCTTGCTTAAAAAGAAAAGACAGATACGTTGGAGATGAAATTTCAAAATTGAGTAAGGAGTCCATCGATGCTTTTGCGGTATGCCATGGATTGATCACAAGTTATGTTTTCATAAAATAGTAGTTATATTACTTACAGCTCATTTATAATATTTGAAAAAGAAAAAGAAAATGTAGGGCTTGTTCTTAGGTCAACCTTGAAATTGACCTGCAACAAGCTATTGGCACGGGAAACGACCACTTCGATTGTAGGCTAATTCCTAAAAGGAGCCAATTGTGACGTGATAGATTTCATATTCTTATTTTGAAACATATCAACCTTGAAACTTTTCGTATCTAATAAATGCTCTATTCAAGCGATTCGTGAGCCCCGAACGTGCAAACACATTCGGGGGCCAAGGTTGAGAATCTTAGGTCGCGAAAAATAAGGTGGTTTTTTTTTTTTTTTAATGAGTTCAGCTGGACTTTCTGGGATTCATCGATTGGACTTCAAATGCAAAACTGTACCGTTTTATTTGAGGTGGCAAAAAAATAAGAATAGAAAAGGTACACAGTACTGCCAACTCTGTGACATCAGCAACCTTCCACTCTCTCTCTCTCTCTCTCATATAAAATTCACCACAATTCCCACTCTTCCCCTCGCCCTCTCTCCGTTGACAGTCTCTCTCTCTCACTCCATCTCTCCGGCGACGAGTCATCCGATATTATGCAAGGACTCTGCTCCGACGACCTCGTGCGCCTCGACCTCGCCACCCCTACGGCCGCCTCCGCCTCCACCTCGTCCCTCTCCATCGACGCGGACGAGTCGGCGGAGACCCGGATCCAGCGCCTCATATCGGAGCACCCGGTCATCATCTTCAGTCGCCCCTCCTGCTGCATGTGCCACGTCATGAGGAAGCTCCTGGCCTCCGTCGGGGTCAACCCCACCGTCATCGAGCTCGAAGAGGACGAGATCAACGCCATCCCCCCCCTCCCGAAGCGGCGGCCGGCGGCGGCGCCAACCCACCTCCGGCAGTCTTCATCGGCGGCTCCTGGGTCGGCGGTTTCGAGTCCCTCGTCGCCCTCCACCTCAGCGGCCACCTCGTGCCCAAGCTCGCCGAAGTCGGCGTCCTCTAGCTCGTACTTCGGAGACGTGGGACCTGATTTCGACCCGGTACGAGATTTCATCTATTAGATTGAAGGTGATACTCCTATGTAGGATGCAAGAAAGAATGATATGATTTTCAATTACGAGGTCAAAAGCAGAATATTTGTATTGCTTGTAGCTTGCCGTAGCTTGATTTGATGGTCAAAACTGTAAGTTGCAGTAGAAGCAGCAGCAGCAGAAGAAGAATCTGAGCACACGTGTACGGCGCACGTGTTTGAGATTTTTTCTTTATCACCAATGAATTCTTGTTTATTGTCTAGTGATAAATTTTGTGTATTTGGAATTTTGTGTATTTGTAATTGATTGGAACGATATCCAACTCTTTCTCGATTCTTAAGCATGTGATTTGGATTTTAATTGCGTTGCTATAGCAAGTTGGTTGGGATTGATAGTTAATAAAGAAAGGTAGAATTTCATCAGATTTATAAATTTGATATGCTAATCAGTATAGCATTCTCTTATTGATTATCGAACTTATTAATATGATTCAAATACTTTTATTTTTTTGACCGGTATGTCATCTGCTATATTGATTCATTAACCGGTCGACATTCCTTGTATTACTCTTGTAAAAGTGGCACAGATCAAATTTTCTCCTCCTTCATGAAAAATTTAGAACATACGTTGCTCTCGTATAAAGAAAAATTTACCCAAGCGATCTTATCCACCTTTGATTTGAGAATTCTAATCCCAGCCTCTCACCAATCATCAAGTTAATATAGATGCTGCTTGTGGAAAACTTTTTTTACGTCGGTAGTGTATGCTATAATTTTTTTTTGGTTCATGAACAAAGTTCAATCATACATATTTCGTGGACGATGCTGACCATAGTTAATTTTATCGAAAGATCTTTGTTGTTTGTGAACACACGTAGCAACTAAAATTCTGCCTCCTTTGCTTTAACATGTATAGTACAAGATTCTGTGGGTCGTAGGGGGTGAGCAAACTGGATTGGATAGCCCAAATTGAACCAAAGGATCGGATCGGATTGGCCGGGTTGGTCCAATCCTTGAGGGGGCACTTAGTTTCCGATCTCAATAAGTGGGACCGGTGACCGAGCCGCCCATAAAATATATATGTATATATATATATATATATATATATATATATTATATATATATATAGAATTAGTTAACCTAATTTTCTCATTTTCTACTCAACACTCACTCCTCTTCTCTCGCTCGACACTCGTGTCTCGCCTTCGCAATGCAGACTCCGACTGTATTTGTCGATATGCATTCTTCGATCGTATTTTGTATTGACTCATATGCTTTGTCTTTACCATATTATGCAAACTCATTATTTTGTTGGTATTTGTATCTAGTGAAATACAAGTAATTTCACTTTGAACTTGATTCTTTCCAACTCGAGAAGAATGATGCAGGAGCATAATCCTATTTTAGTTGTTTTTAAGTGTTTTTCTTCCTAATTTAATCTTTTTTCAGTATTTTAGGATTATAAGTACTCATGTAATGGTCATATGATATTCATGTATATGTTTATTAGGTTGGATATTTGAGATTGATAGTTGTTAATTTGGATCCAAGGATTAGATTTATATAAGTAGCTGATGTGAGTGGTCCAGTTGGGATAGGGGCAGACCACCGGTCCCAGTTTGGTCCCTGGTCCCAAAAAATTTGGGGACTGGGACCGGACCGTGCACACTCGCGTGGTTAACATGAGACAATCGTGGAGGCATTGAGGAACGGTTTGGAATGCTACGTGACCACGGCAAAGTAGAGTGATACCCATCAACACATTAAGACAAAGTTCGTCCAATAATTGCGAAAATCTCCAAACCCTAAAGGGTCACTTTGCTTTCCCTTAAAAAGTTCACGTTAGGGTTTTATATAAAAATACAAGGTGTCATCCAACATGTTGACAAATATTGTGAAGCTCTCCATCGTTACTGCTATACAGACATATACCGTCAATTTTAGAACACGTCAAGAAAATTTAAACTTAAGAGGACTTACTCTACATGTGTTCTTACGCTGCACTTGTCGTGAAGTCGATGGTCATTTACGGTGAAAAGATTACGGTGACGTCAAGGGTGGATCCTATATAAAAACTAGAGGAAAGCGTAACACGTCTTTCGACACTAAGAAAGGTATCTTTCTCTTTCAAAGATGAGGTCTAAGATTCTTCCAGTCCAAAAGGGTGGAACCCATGATTAGGGTTTCGAGGTTCCTGAACTAAACAAACAACATAAAGATGAATAAAGAGGATGTGTTTTTAAGTTGGCAATCAAGTAACCACAAAATGGCCTTTTCCCTTTTCTGCAGATTTTTCTTTTGGCTTTCTTCTTAGCCATTAAAAGTTGCTTTGTATGGCACGCTTATGAGGTATAAATGAATGCCCCACTGAGCTCCAAATCTGCCATTGTTTGACCACTAAATTCTCGAATCTATTCCCCAGAAAGTGTTTCATCAGACCAAGAATACCATATACTTTCCTGTTTTTGCGTGCAAGAAGGAAGATTATGGGTTTCCCGTGATGGTGCTACGTTCCGACAGACATGTGACTTTCGACGTGAACTCAAGTGAAAAAGAAAAGAAAGGGAAATATTGTCCGATATGGATCGAGCTGGTAAATTACTTCCTCGTTTGCTGGTGGCGCTCTATGTATAATCAGTCATTATTTCAGAAAAATGTACTATGTGAAACTTAAATCCTAATAGTCAAACAAATGGAAAGTCAGTGTAATAAAGATTTAAGGAAGCTGAATAGTTTAGTGAGGAAATGGGACGAGCCGCAAAGGATCAGAAGTTACTTGTGGCTGGTTTGTCACCATCGCTTGCTCACAAATTATGAAAGATTTCCATGTAGACGTTCTCAGGGATTGCAAGTATGCCAAAAAATGTTTGGCAAAAGATTTTGCCTACCAGTTCGAGAGGCAAAAAAACAAAAAATGTTTGGCAAAAGACTTCGGAGTATTCTTTTGGGCCTCAAATCGGTAATCTCTCCAGGCATTCCCAAAATTATTGTGGAGGTGGACTCAAAAGCATCAATTGCACTACTTCAGAATCATCTCTCTCCCGCAGTATTTCGTGATATCCTCATATTTCGAATTTGGAAATTGTTGAAGTAATTCCATTAATTCAGAATGGAAATTCGCGTGCAGATTGATTGGCACAGTAGATTACTTAGTCATGTAAATGCCACTTCGGCATTAGACAGGCCACAAATAGGTTTTATTCTCCTGTTGACAGGAGATCAGTCTGATTTAAGCTTTGTTAGGAAAACTTTAATTATAACAAATCGAGCTTTGCACCTTTCCTTTCTAAGGAAAAAAAAGGGTGCTAAATACACACGAGAACATGACAAAAAGAAAACTACCTAGACCTAGGGCAAGTTTAACCCACTTTTGTCACAAAACCACCAGACAACATTCTGAAGGGCGTCGCAGACCACAGTTCTTTTCTCCTTTTTCTTTTCCTTTTAAGGAAAAAAATTGCATGACAAAAAAAAGAAAAACTTTTGCCAATACTGTAATGTTCTATATTAGTACTTTCAGTGTGTAGTGGTACTGCTGCCAATAGTGAATTGTATCTGTGATTTTACTGTGTTTGATAGGTGATGAATTAAATCGATTCTTGTTAATATATTTGGAAAACAAGGATAAATTTTCTAATATCATCGTTTTGTTCTGCTTCTACCACGACATAGCCACGAGTTGCCCAAAATGAAAAGAAAAAAAAACTGCAATAAAAAAGGATACAACAGCAATAATCACAATAGATTCCCGAATTTATTACGAGAAAACGATAACAAATATTACTTTGTGTAAATAATTCGTCATTGCTTCAGCACATGGGACAACAACGATCGTTAAAAAAAATAATCTCAAAAAATCAATTTTAATTACTTCATCTCTGTCAAATTCTAACTTTAGAAATTTTTGGAAAGCTGGAATAAATATGGATAACTTTTGAAAAGGAGGAGTGTTTCTGTTGTGCAGATCTATTCCTCTGGTAAAACTTTATTCCCAGTCCATATGTACACATCACAAACATAGTTTTTTTTTTTATGTAATTGAATATTGATAACCTAATTCTTCTTTAAGGATTCTTTTTTTCCCTTTTAGGGAAAAGGAGGAGGAGATGTGCGAGGTGTCAAATTGGGCTACGGCTTAACCTGCCTCCACATCAATTGGGGCCACCAAAGCTCCCTTTGGTTTGGGAAAAGACACTATGACAGCAACATCTGCAGAAACACCAGCAAAAGAAGCAACCATTACTCAACCCAGCAAATAAAAGAATACCTCAGTGCGACTTTCGACTCCAACTTGCTGGCTGGCTCACACGTGGAAGCCATGCATTGGCTGTGATCCAGCGACCCCCTTGGACACTCGAAAGGAGTTACAGAATCTTCACAACCGAAACTTGCGAGAATCTAGTGATGATTCTCTCAGAGAGAGAGAGAGAGAGAGAGAACAGTAGAGAGCACACAGACACACTCATCAACTATGGGAGGAAAGTATTAAACAATTTTGAATTGGGATTGTTCTTGTCCTTTCTTATTCTTTTCAAGGGGAGGAGAAAAGATGATGTCCCAACCCCACCCAAAGTTTGTTAATGGTGGGGCTTGGCTTTCCACTTAGCCTGAGAAACGGTTCCAAAAGCCTCTTTAAGTACTTTAGCACTTGAAAACAGTTGTGTTTTTACCCCCTACCCCCCCTCCACTTTTCAAGGGAAGTGAGGTCATCGTTGCTTTGGCTTCTTTTCGGTGGACCCAGTTCATTTATTGATCTTTGTTTCAATTCTTGTTTTCACCTTGTGCCCACAATTTTCCCTCCTGATGATGGACAAAGGAATTTGGTTGAGGTCCATTTTGTCCGAGCTATCAAATTCTAATGCATCAGTTAACACCTCCCCTAGCTAGATTCCAGAACATCATTGAAAAAGCTTGGCTTCAATCAGCCAAAATCACTGTGTCATATGTCAGCTTAGATCACTTTGTTTTAGTGTGTGTGTGTGTAAGAGAGAGAGAGAGAGAGAGAGAGAGAGAGAGAGAGAGAGAGAGAGAGAGAGAGAGAGATTCAAACAAAAAGAAATCAATGTTCTCTTAACGTTTGATGGAACAGTATGTGTATGAGGTGTCTGCAATGAGCAGTGAAGTGTGGTCTCAAGAACGGTCACATGAGAAGCAAGCAAAGCATATACTTTGGTTCTTGTCCTCCTTTCAATTACCATTTGGGAGTGAAACTGCAGTGGAGGGGAGAGAGTGGCACTGACTTTTAGTTAATTGGTTTTTGGCCTTCTTCTTTTGCTGATTGGAGCAACCTGAGCATTTTTCATGCTCCAGGCACTGAGTCTTGAGATCTTGACACCAACTGTTCCATTGTTGAACACATATAGGCGAGCTTTATTGCCGACGGCCAAGCTTGGATAGACCCTGGCAGTGATACAAGTCTTCCCTTTGCCGCCGAAGCTCTCGACGACCGAGTGATCAATCTGTGCGTGGACAATTCAAGAAATGAGTTTTTGCACTAGGGGAGGGTCATAGAAAGAGAGATGAATGGAAATGCCAAAGAATATGACATTGCTTTAATGCTACTCTTTTCATTGTGCTAAGGAATATAAGATTTCCTTAGCATAGGACCATCAACTGTGATTGAGAACGATTCTTATTTGACCTATTTAGCACGTAAAAGCAGCAAGATCGAGGCAAATTAAATGAATGGAAACTATAAGTACCAAGCTTTTGAGAGATATTTTCTCGCGACGACGGTCCATGTCGATGAAACCTCCATAACTGGTCTTATCAAGGCCTCCCATTAATGACGACCTGCTCGCAATGCCAACATCTGGATTAGATCAAAGAATATATCCAAATGTGCGCCGAGAACCAAACCTCATCGATAAACCTACCTGCTCTGGTCGCTGCACATCAGGACAACGAATTTTCCATGCTTCTTCAGAACATGAAAATAGATTGCTGTTTGTTCTTTCAGGTCCTCAGAAGCTAGAGCCAACAAACCAAACGGGCCGAGTTTGCCCCTAACAGAAGCTGTTTTGCTGGAACAGAGCAGTTGCGGATCGACTGAATTGTGATCTATGGTCTCAGCCTTGGCTAAATCAGTGATCTTGAATGAAACTTCGACATCCACCTTTAATATCACAAGATAAGTAGTAAGTTTAAAACTTCTGATTACTATGAACAATTACAATGAATTATACATTTTGTCCACGTGTTGAACTAATTACCTGCGCAGCTGTAATGCCTGAAACTTCGACTGCTGATCCACCCTTGAGATCCATACTCAGAGTAGTCACCTCCTTAGCACGGAGTTTCTCCATTTCTTTAATAGGCCATTGCACTGATTGCTTTCCCGATTTAGTAAGAAGAACATTCCGAGGAATCGACTAGGAAACAGAAAGATGGCAATTCGATAAGCTTTGGTAAATGGAGAACTACTTTCAACTACAACATCACTAGATAAAATGTTGCAGTCAACCTGGTCTGTAATACCAATATAGATCAGAACTCATCAGTCTGTCCACAAGACCACTAAACCGAACTACTTAATGACAAGTACATAACTGTATTGTCCTATCGGCTTAAGCTGAAGCGTGAAAAAACTGCCTTTTTCCAACCAATTAATAACTGATTATGCCTACAAGGAACATGGCTTAAATTGATTCTGAGGTAATGTTCATTTCTTAACTATTGAAAGTCAGAAGTAGCAGAAGTCCTGACCATCCCTTCTTAATGTCAAATGCCTCGCTATCAGACTCGTTTATCCAGCCCCACAGAACGCGCCTCTCTTTTGCGCTGTCATAGAACGTCTTCGAAGCATAGAACTTCCCATAGTCATACCGCAAGCCCAAAGTTGAAACGGTGAAGTCATTCTCAACAGAGAATCTGTCTGTTTTCATTTCGTAGTTCCCGAGTACGTAATAATCGTGATTGTTGAAACTTGCCTTAAGCACATGCTTTGTCAACTCCCCTTGGTCTGAGGTTTCAAGCGAATTCCTGCTTTTAGTACTAACTGGATAAAAATCCGGGCATTCCCACATGTCCGTCTCGGCCATTGAATTGAACAGGCTCCCGATCATGCTCCATCTAATAAAGTCTTTGCTTTTGTAAAGAATCGCGGTCCCTTGACCTTTAATCTGGCTTCCAACTAGAAGGCGCCATGCCCTGTCCTCGCCTTGCCAGGCAGTTGTTGGGTCTCTGAAGAAATTAGGATCAGTTCCATTTGGGGGAGTGATTAACGGGTTATGAGGCGATTTGACCCACTCGCGGAGCAATGGATCAGATGTGTTTTTGGGCATTGCTAAGTTTTGGACCTGGCGGTACTTTGGGTCGCTCCCTGTGTAAAAATGGCAGGTTTGTCCCCGGGAAGAAGGGTCACCGAACTAGACCAGCATCCATTAACATCTAAAGGCCCTGTCGGATAAATCCAGGTTCACCAGTTGATCAGATCGTAAGATACTGAATGAGCCCACACTATGTTACCCCACACAGCACCGTAAGGATTATACTGATAGAACAGATGGTAGACTCCATTATAATACATTGGTCCTGTCATATACAAGAAATTTCATAAGGCCGACGCAGCAGTTAACTTCTATCTTTATACATTCAATGTCAATCTTTAAAGTTGAAAGACAAGATTTTCGTGTAAAAGCTGACTTTGGAAAGATTAACCTTTATGAAATAATGATTTATTGGCGAAAGTCTGCATCTTGTCTTTCTTAAAACATTCATTGCCGCTTTTGACAGCAATGAGATGCTGAAAGATTGGACAAACTTTCCAGTTGGATCTGCGTTGTCGTGTCATTGTTCAGTGAAATATGGAGTTGCACCAGATGACACAAAGCCAGGAACAGAGTCAAAGCAAGAATCAACAATGATCAGACTCATGTAAACTCTTTGGCTATAAAACAGAAAAAGAAGTACCAAGAGAAGGGTATCGATTGAAGCACCGTTCATCCAGTTTCTCGGAGGTTGGAAGTGGTATCCTGTTCTGTAAGGCTGATCTGTAGTATCGGATTGAAGATTTCTTTGAACATGATCGAAGTCTCCAACTTCAGCTCCATACCCAAATCCTGCAAAGAATAATCCTAGGACATATATCAGGAGGGATTTCATTTTCGGAACAACTGCATATAATCTCCAGTGTAGCTAGTTTCTCTCAGTTGACATTCAAGCATTTTCTGTTTACATCAAAGGGTGTCCGGAGAAATAGATCTGACAACAACTTGCATAAACAAATAGTACATTTTCTCTTACCGGTTCTGCAACTTGTATTTCTTTATTCTTAGAATATTATCAGGACAATTTTCTAGTACTTAGGGAAGTGTGAGACTTCAAATTCCAACTTGGGAATAATGCACATGGAGATCAGCTTGTATTTTGTGGAGAAAAACCAAGGGCTATCAACCTATCAAGCGATTAAAAAACAGTGTATGAATAGATTACCGAAGCCAGACTCTGCCTCACAAAGTCCAAGTTTCAGGGGTGCTCTTCAATTCTCATAGTTTATCTTGTATGTGGTTTTGCTAAGTATGATTTAAGCTCTCATATTATGCATCATAATGAGCCTTGTGATGCATCGTGACCCGTTTAGCAACTCTAGGGCCGACGGTGATTCAGAGAAAGCATTGTACTGCTTCTCCTGGGGCACCTGTGGGTATCAGCCATTCAACTCGTAAGATTCTTTTCCCATGGAAAAATAAGAAAGAGGCAGAGAAGGACCATTTTGCAGAAGCATACCATTCATATTGAATCAGGTTTACAAAGAACTCTTAATAGTACAGCTTTTTATCGATTCAGATTTCTACACGGTCAGGAAGTAATGCAGTGATTCTGCCGAAGCATCCCATGGCACTCCGTACGGTGTGGAGGATAAACATGGGTGAGAACACTAGAATCAGTCTTGCTTTGCGCGTTTCAAATTGTGGAAGTGGATTCCTCACAATATGAGAGCGATGCTGCACGGGATGGACCCTTCTCAGATCCGCAAAATGAGAGGTTCTCGCACTGGGATATCAATGATTCTCTGGGACCAATATGGGCTTTTCTCATACTCCAAGGATCCAGTCTCTCGACTCGTACACTAAGAGTTCCATAGTTGAAAGAATACAAGCGAGATGCTTCGTCGATAGCTAGTAGTGGATACACCCTACTAGTGATGCATACTTTCCCTTTCTCCACCAAAGCTCTCCATAATAGAGTGATCTATCTGCGACATTGTTCAGAAGCAATCATCAGACCATAAGGCAGCCGCCAGAGGCCATAAAATCGCAGACAAACGTACTAAGGTTCTCAAGGAAATCTTCTCGACTTGAAGATCTACGTCGAGGAAAGCTCCATGTATGGTCTTATCGATCCTGTTCCTCAGCGAAGACCTGTTACAGCCAATGTTTTACAACCAATTTGCCGTACAATGAACAGGAGACAAAAGGCAACAGTTCGTCAAAAGCCATCCCACATTTTACCTGCTTTGATCACTTCACATCAGGACAATGTATCTATCATGGCCTCTGAATACTCTAAAGAATATTGCCGTTTGTTCTCTCAAATCGTCTGTCGCCGAAGCTAACAAACCAAACACTCCATACTTGCCCCTGACGCCGAAGCTAACAAACCAAACACTCCATACTTGCCCCTGACCGATGCATTCATTTTGCTGCACAAATTTGGGGGTCAACCAATTTGGATCCATGAGCTCAGCCTCTTCCAATTGGGCAATTCAAAGGCAACTTCGACATCCACCTTTTGATTTACATTGGCAAAACTGACAGAAGTAACTTTAGAGCAAGGGCATCATATATATGAAATAAACAAGTTGAGATGACTACAAGGTGCAACAGGTCTATTCGTGCAACCTGTGAAGCAGTGATAATTGAAACTTCATAAGTTGAACCACCGTCGAGTCCCAGAGACTTAACACCAACATTTTCGTCGCGCAAAGTTTTGATTTCCTCAACAGGCCTCTGTATCAGTTGCTTTCCACTTCTGTCTAGCCAAATTTCTCTTGGAAATGCCTGCAAAACAAATTGAATTTTGTTCGAAAGCCGACTTTTCTACACATGGGTCTCCCAAATAATTTTCAAACATGTCTACTTGCATGCCGCACATGAATATGGATTAATTGATTCGTATTAGCATTTGAAACTCAATTCACCAGAAGTCCAGACCAACCCTTTGCTATGTCATCCTCTGTACTATGCGACTCGGTGAGTCACTCCATATGGTGTGGAGGGAAAACATGGGTGAGAACACTAGAATCAGTCTTGCTTTGTGCATTTCAAATTGCGGAGCGGATTCCTCACAATGTGAGGGCGACGCTGCACGGGATGGACCCTCCTCAGATCCGCAAAATGAGAGGTTCTCTCAGTGGGATACCAATGATTCTCTGGGACCAATATGGGCTTTTCTCATACTCCACACATCCAGTCTCTCGACTCGTACACTAAGAGTTCCATAGTTGAAAGTATACAAGCGAGCTGCTTCGTCGATAGCCAGCACTGGATACACCCTACTAGTGATGCATACTTTCCTTCCCCACCAAAGCTCTCAATAATAGAGTGATCTATCTGCAACATTGTTCAGAAGCATCATCAGACCTTAAGGCAGTGGCCAGAGGCCACAAAATTGCAGACAAATGTACCAAGGTTCTTAAGGAAATCTTCTCGACTTGAAGATCTATGTTGAGGAAAGCTCCATATATGGTCTTATCGATCTCGTTCCTCAGCGAAGACCTGTTATAGCCAATGTTTTACAACCAATTCGCCATTCAATGGACAGGAGACAAAGGCAAGAGTTCGTAAAAAGCTATCCCCCATTTTACCTGCTTTGATCACTGCACATCAGGGCAATGTATCTGTCATGGCCTCTGAATACTCTAAAGAATATCGCCGTTTGTTCTCTCAAATCATCCGTCGCCGAAGCTAACAAACCAAACGGTCCATACTTGCCCCTAACCGATGCATTCATTTTGCTGCACAGAATTTGGGGGTCGACCCAGTTTGGATCCATGAGCTCAGCCTCTTCCAATTTGGGCAATTCAAAGGCAACTTCGACGTCCACCTTTTGATTTACATTGGAAAAACAAAGAGAAGTAACTTTAGAGGAAGGGCATCATATATATGAAATAATCAAGTTGAGATGACTAGAAGATGCAACAGGTCTATTCGCGCAACCTGTGAAGCAGTGATATTTGAAACTTCATAAGTTGAACCACCATCGAGTCCCAGAGACTTAACACTAACATTTTTGTTGCGCAAAGTTTTGATTTCCTCAACAGGCCACTGTATCAGTTGCTTTCCACTTCTGTCTAGCCAAATTTCTCTTGGAAATGCCTGCAAAACAAATTGAATTTGTTCGAAAGCCAACTTTTCTACACATGGGTCTCCCAAATAAATTTTCAAACGTCTACTTGTGTGCCACACATGAATATGGATTAATTGATTCGTATTAGCATTCGAAACTCAACTCACCTGAAGTCCAGACCAACCCTTTGCTATGTCATCGTCTGTACTATCTGACTCGTTGACCCATCCGAATAGTATTCTCCGGTTCTTTGCACTGTCAAAGAACGATTTGGAAGCGTAATACTTCCCATGGTCCAATCTTAAGGGCAGACTAGCTCCCGAAGGTCATCATCTGGTAAAAACCTTTCCGCTCAATGTTATAAGTGCCTAGCACATAGTAATCGTGACTATTGAAGCTTACCTTCATCACGTGCTTAGTTCTTGGGTTCAGGGTGGATGTGTCCACGCCATTCATGCTATCCATGGATACCGGGAAAAAGTCCGGGCACTCCCACATGCCGGTTTTACTCGATGCAAAAAGAGGATGCTCAGATTTAGACCAGTTGAAGAAGTCATCGCTTTGATAAAGAATTGCCATTCCTATACCGTCCCTCCAGCTTCCAACTATGATCCTCCATTTACCATCTGGACCCTGCCAGGCAGTCGTCGGGTCTCGAAAATTGTCCGGTTCGATTCCTTCGGGAGGAACAATAATCGGATTCTGCGAGAACTTGACCCATTCTTGTAGAAAGGGATCAGACTCATTCTTTGGAATCGCCAAGTTCTGCACTTGACGATAATTCGCGTCTATGCCAGTATACAAAATGAATGGTCTGCTCCCTGGAAGGATAGTAGCAGAACCTGACCAGCAACTCTTGATGTCAAACGGTTCGCTTGGCTCGAGGGCATAATTAAGGTGAACCCAGTTGACTAGATCGTACGAAACCGAATGCGCCCACACTAGACCATCGCTGAAGAGGGCGCTGTGAGGATTGTACTGGTAGAACAAGTGGTAAACCCCTTTGTAATACATAAGACCTGAATGGATCAATCAGTGTCAGGATGTGGTTCGAACATTCAAGAACTCCTCAAACTCTATTTTGCCACTAATTCTTTTTATTCTTTTGCTATTTCTTTCTCAAGATCTGCAAAACTTACCATTAGGATCTGCATGAAAAACAGAGCGCCCGTGTATGCTCTCCGCGATCAGATTCGGAACATGTCTCGTAATAGCATCAGCACAAAAGAATAAGAGGGAAAAGAGGTTCGATTAAACATCAAAGAAAGAAATGAACAGATTAGAGACGGTATTAAAGAACTTCATACCATTCAACCAGTTCCGAGGAGACTGGAAGTGATAGGAGGTTCTGTAAGGTTGCTCTCTGGAAGCTGTGATGGATCTGCTCTGTGATCCTTGGAGTTCAGCTCCGATTCGATAGCTCAACAAAGCACAGCATAAGCATGCAATGGCCAGAACAAGTGTGTCCATTGTTCTCAAAAGCAGGACAAGAGCAGATCCATCGCAGATCACAGATCTGCTCTGTGATCCAGAACAAGAGTCCTCCCCCGAATTATTTTTATGCTGAAAAAAGTCAAGCATTTGACCCTTTTCTTTTTTGCTTTATCCTTTTTTGCTTTCTTGTTAATTAGTTTAATGATACGTCTGATAATTTGTCTTCTCCTGGGCATGGAGAAAGGAGAGACGGTCATGCGTGCAATCAAAAGAATCTTTTAAACCTTTAACGAATATCACGCTCGGGGAAGGAGTGCGCGCGAAGCTCCACCTTTTGCATGGGCGAGAGGGTTGCTTTGTTAGAATTTTTTCGTATATGGGCTCGTCTTAATTGAAATTGTAATTAACCATTATACGGTATTAATTTACCGTATACGATATTGATTTAATAAAGGAAGGATTGAGGTTTCTTAACGGGCCGAATATGAGCCTCGTTGGTGTGGGTCGAATTTCGGCCCAGCCCGTGATGGAAGGGCCCAGCCGAAATTTTATATATGGCTAAGACCCCCCATTTAGCCCTTACCCATGCCATTTTCCTCCTTCTCCTCCTCCATAAGGCTCACGAGAGAGAGAGTGACGAGGTGAGGCCGATCCATCGACGCTAGGCGGTCCGGAGGGCATAAAGGGAAAGAGTCCGAGCCTGGTTCGTCGGTTTTGCGAGTCGATTGGCCATGAATGCGAAATCAGGTACGCCAACTCGATATCATGGCTATTTTGTTGTTAAAATGCGACTATGATGGTCCTAGGGTGTCGTAGTAGACGATGGAAGGCCGGATCGACCGGCCAACATGCCTCTCTCTCTCTCTCTCTCGCTCTGGCTGATTCACAGCCACACGAGCTCTGGGTAGACAGTACCCGCCCCCCAGATCACTTCACTTCGTACCACACAAGGAGACCTGGTGGAGGGCAGCTACTGAAAAAAAGAAAAACTTGGTGAGCAAGTTGGGGGCAAGTACGAGGGGACAGGAGAAGTTAAAAAAAAAAAAAAGAAGAAAAAAGGGGTGAGTAAGTACGTCAGAGAAAAGGAAGGAGGGCAAGAAAAAATTAAAAAAAATAGGGACGCCAAAGCGGACGCCGTCATCGCCGACCGAGCAGGTGGCGTCGCGGTTGGCGACGATGGCGGGGCGACCATCTTGGACACGCCAGAGAGCTCAAAGGAGGGAGCAGCTCAGGAGCTCAAGCGAGCCCTCTCGCGGTGGTCGTCGTCAACGCCTGAGGAGTCGGCGATGGCGGCCGAGCCGGCCATGGCCGCCATAACCATGAGCAAATCCAACGGAGACCGAGAGAGCAGTGGCGTGAAACAGGAGGCTCGTGAGCAGAGTTCAATAGGAAGCAAAAGAAGACACGCGAGAGAGAGCCGAGGACAGAGAGCTTGTTCCCAAGAGCAACGAACCAGACGATCGAGCCACCTTGCGGCGGCGAGGCCGTCCTTGAAACATGAGGGGTGCAGTTTCTTCTGGCCGGTGGCTGGCCTGTTCGAGGTTGTTCGCTCGTTGTCCTCCCTAGCTGGAATCGAGACCGTTGTGGGAAGCCTCGTGGCTGGGGGCCGCCGGCCATCCTTCTGGCGTCAAGACTTCTCGGCAGTCCAGGTTCGGTCTACACTCGGGCGGAAGAAAATGATGGAGTCTCGGTGGACTCTTGCACAATGGGCACACGCAACGTCGCGCTTCAGAGGACGTGCGCGCTGCAGAGGACGCGAGAAGAAGAAGATGAACAGTGGAAGGCTTGGTCTTGGCGTGGCTTGGGCCCGAATTTAAAAAGAGAAGAAGAGGTAGCAGGAGCTGGCTGGTCCGTGGTCTTGGGCTAATCAGGTTTGGGCCTAATCTCCTTGTTGAGATTGGGCCCATTTTGTTTTATGTAGTGTAATTAGAGCTTGGGCCTTTTGGGCCCTGGTATCGGTAATTTTGAGCCGGACTGAGCTCATTCTTCGAGCCCAGTCCGAGAGTGACAACCCAGGCCGTGGAGGCCTGGGTTCGATCCAGTACGGGTCGGGTCCACTAACCGACCCGGATCCTTTTTAATTATTAATAATAAAAATATAAAATAAATAAAAAAATAATTACAATATCAGAAAATCCATAAAATATCAAAAAATAGGAAATCGGTATGAAATGCTCAATTTGCCGATTTTGTCTAATTAGGCTTTTATGTGATTAATTATTGATTTTTTTTTCATGTTTAATTTGCATGACTCAAATTTTAGCTTAATATATGAATGTCCCAATAAATTATTTCATAATGCGTGTCTCAGTAGAAAATTAGCAAGGTAATTAGAGTTTAATTTGACATATTCGTTTCATCATTTATTTGACCAAACTTCACTGATTATTTGCTTTGAGTTGAATGCACGATACAAAAAATTGATACTCTAATGTGACGATTGATGGTATACCCATGGAGATGATAGCCTATTGAGGCTTGGTGGCTGAAGACCAACATTCAAAGCGGTCTATTTTTATACACCCGATTCGCATATCAGAATTGTTTTCTTTAAATATTGCCATTATAGATTTGGTCTGCATGTGTTCATTCCAGTCTCATATTTGGCATATTTATCTGATTGAGTGTTTTTTTACAACACTATCTTTTGAAAATTGCTTGTTAATCGTTTTCCCTATATGCCAGGTTAAGGATAAATAGGTAATTACACGAAATGATAGAAAAACATTATACAAAATCATCTAGCACTGGTTAGGTACCTAATAAGCTTAAAATGATATGTAGAATGTGTGATCACCTTAAGAAGTATTAACTGGTTAGGTATTCGCTATTGGGATAGGATGGCTCCTACTAGCTCTCCTCTAAATCCTCGAACTTAGAAACTCTGGCCGCGTAGAAATCGAGGTAACACTCCTACGTCTCGATTGATTTCTAGCAGACCACAATAGCCTAGTGGCGACTCCTGATAGTATTTAAATTGCTAGTCACGAAAACGAAATTTAATGTCACGTGAGGTAGGATTTGAGAGAGTTCGCACTATTGATCGATGGCAATATCTCTAAACCCGCCAGACTTTCAGGTCGCGACAGGCATGAGCAATGAAGTCATACGAGCACCGTGATCGGCTTCTCATCAGAAAGGAAGTGAAGTGGCTCCTTAAAAGGGCTTACGATGGCGCAAAGAACGTCCTAAGAACTCATGGCGAAGAGTTATAAGGGCTCACTAACGCGTCGCTCGAGCACGAGACGTTAAAGGGGGACGAGATGGCGAATCCAAATTGCCCAAGTGAAGTGTCCAGAAGATGAAAAGCGGCTGCAGATGGTTGATGGCGCGGCAGATCGATGTGCAGTCGGATCAAGTGCACAAAGTTTTTTTTTTTCTTCTCAGATTGACTATTCTAAGTCCTTTAACCAATCCTGCGTGAGATTGGTAATAGGACATCATGTTTAAGTTTGTGCCTACCTCTTGAAGTCTGAGAACCTCCGGAACATTTTGTCAAGGCTTTGCTCGCAATAATGTGCATATTCCTAGTAGTTCATTCTCAAGAATATTAAACGGTATCAAAGGCACAAATCCTCGTACGTTTTTTTTTTTGTTTTTTTGCGTTGATGCCACGAAAAACTCCAAATTGATACGCATACGACAAAGTTATCCTAAACTATTTTTTTGATCACGTAAAATCATAAACTGATACACTTGTGACAATTTATCCATCTTATTTTTTTGACCATCAAAACTCCAAACCGGTACATTCATGATAAATTTACCCCAAACCGATACACTTGTGATAAATTTACTATTCGTTAGTTTTCGTCAAATTTTATTATTAAATTACCGAGTTAGATGACACGTGATAGTTGACGGTTATACCCACTTAGGGTTTCTATCCTTTATTTGTCACGTATGTATCAATTTAGAATTTTTTGTGGTATTAACTCAATTTAACGGAAGCTAATGGAGGGTAAATTTGTCATAAGTATACCAGCTTGGGATAAATTTATCACAGGTGTACCAGTTTAGGATTTTTCGTGACAAAAAAAATACTTTGAGATAAATTTATCAAAAGTGTACTAGTTTGAGATTTTAAGTGGTCAAAAATATAGTTTGGGGTAAATTTATCACGGATGTATCGGTTTGAAGTTTTCAAAAAAAATAGTTTGAGGTAAATTTATCACAGGTGTATCAATTTGAAATCTTTCATAGTCAAAAAAAATAATTAGGGGTAACTTTATCAAAGGTGTACCAATTTTGGGTTTGTCATGGTATTAACTTTTTTTTTTTTTTTGTCGGTAAAATGTCTCATTTGATTTCAACTTGTAGAAAAACATCAAATGAGCTTCTAGACACAATAAGTCTCAAAGTACATGTGGTGGGTTGGAGACCCATTTAAAAAGGGAGTTTGTTTGTGGCATTGGGTTTTGGTAAACCAGTCCATGATTTTGTTCTGGGCTCATGAATTTGGCATCTGTCATCGTTAAGCATTCCGGCTAAACTTATCCAATTCCACATCTCTTCTCCTTCTTACCACGCCGCATTCTGACAAGCAGAGGAAACAAGAATTTCCCACGAGCCATATTTAAAAAAGAAAAAAAAGAAAAAATATTCGGGAAAAAGAAGAAGGAAAGAAATAATCCGCCAAAAGAAAATATATTCGGTTTGTGAACCCATATCCATGTTTTCCAGGTCGTTTCAGTTCCCGCTTCGTATAAAACGCTAGCCGGACTCTCCTTCTTCTTCAGTCAATGTCGCGAATCGATCTGAGAGAGATCTTGTGGCACCTTCAAGCCGAAGGAGAATGAGGTCGTATCACCCGTACCGACGTTCCCTCCTCGCGACTCATGCCTGGAAAGTGCATCTGATGCCCAAACACGAGAAGATGTGGATTCATATCAGGATTCCGATCAGCATCCGATGCGACACCTGCGGGAATCACTTTTGCCGGGGACAAACCTCAAATTCTGGAAGGAGCCAGTCGTCGGCGAGGTCGGTGCACTTCAATTGTGTTTTGCAATCTCCCGAGTTGCGAATCTGATCATGATGCTTTGTGGGGGGTTTTTTCGTATCTGGTGGAGTCTGACTTTGTTCTTTTCTTGGCGGTCTCTTATCATTTGCAGTCGTACCGGAGGATCAGGAGATTTAGGTTTTGCTTCGATTGCAGCAAGTGCTCTGCTAAGATCACGCTCAAAGCCTTCCCGCATGATGCCAATTGGGTGCTGGAGTCAGGGGCGACGATGGTCGAAGATTCTATCTTTTTGAATTGTTGGGTTTCTTAGTGTTGGTTGGACTTGGGGACGTGACTTGTCTTCTTTTTATTTTTGGGTTTGGGCAGATAAGGGAGGAGGAGGCTCAAGAGATTAGCGATGGCATCAAGTCCTTGCAGCTTGATGAGAGAGGCGATTCTGAGGACGACGAAGGCGATTCTGAGGACGATGAAGACCTGACTCAACCTTTTGCTAGTTATGACGAAGCAGTAAACAATGCTCTCAAGGTCAGTAATGCTCTTATAGAACCTGTTATGGCTGAACTGGTCATTTGCTTATATGAGGTTCTTTAATCTACGCATAATCCATCGATATATCCAAAAGTTTGAGCTCTTTTTAAGGTACTCTATTGCAAATGCTCTGTTTTTGTGACCATCAGTCCCTTATTCAGTATGGATTAAGTTGACAATTGTTCTCGCTTTACTTGGTGTATCCTCGGTTAGGTCCTCTAAGTTCTCAAGTAATTTTTCGTAACTCCTTACTCTTTCAAGTTGCTGATTCTTCAAGAACATGCAAATGTTCTTGAATAAGCACATAAGTTGACACTGATTAAGCAAAGAAAAGCATGCTATCCAGATCAATCCTCGATGCATATGCATCTAATGCAAAAGACGAGCCCGTTAATTGTCATTACATGCATGTATTTCCAACTCTTGACACAAGTATCTGCCAAGCTTCTCAGAAAGAGCACGGTTTTCTGGTTTTATGATTTTGTATTCACTGTCGATAGAACTGATGGTTCCTTGATTCAATAAGAAGGAAAGGTGGACGTGGTTTGTGGCTTAGATCGTCTTCCATGTGCTTTCTTGAACCTTCTCAAGAAATTGCTAGTGTTGTTCAAATCTCCCCTCTACCTAAGAATACATGTTACCAAGATGGTTTCTTTCTTTTTATGTGATCTGCAGGTCTTTTTTATTTCGATGCGAGCATAAGTTGTTGATTTAATATGGAATTGTCTTTTGCTGTCGAGGCCTAGAGAAAAGCTTACTTATATGCGGGTTTGATTTGAAATGCAGACGACAGAATTTTCTGAGGAATTTCTGGACAAGCCAAAAGATTCCTCAACAAAAGCTACTACCAACTGGAAATGACAGAGGCATTTCATGTTTTCCAAACATGTTTTCTACAATTATTTCAGCTCTCCTTGGTCGGGATTTATGGTATTATTGTCTGTCTCAATGACGGATGTGTGGAAATAGATAGTTTCGGCACTTCCCTTTCCTCCAAGTGCTTTGGATTGTATTAAATGCAGTCTCCCTCTGTGGAAGTAGACTTGACTTTTAGAAAGTAACTTTTTCCATGAAAAGCGACGGTGGTTGTTTCTGCGAGTTTTCTGGTTACATTTCCGCGTCTTTGCATCATGTTTGCGGTGTTTCTGCTTCCTGCTACAAATAGATATTGCCTGGTGGTCGTTAACATTGTATGGAAAGCATGTAAGTGATTATTCTGGTGTGATGGAGAAACCCATGTCTTTGTTCGTTGTTAATGTTTAGCAGGAAGTTCTGTTGGATCACTGGACAGAAATGGGCGGAAGGGAAGCTGCTCCAACCTCCAGAACTGAAGAGGAGGTTAAACAAAGCAATGGTGACGGGGATTGAGTTGCAAATGATGCCCATCCATTTTCTCTCGCTGTATTAGCAGAAAGCTTTTTGATTCTATTTCCGCTGTAATATCTGCGTGAACCAGGGATTGATTGCCAGATTAGCTTTTAATGGATCGTGTGTTGTGGGAGTTTGCTGGTGTTGGCATCAATGTGTTCGCATTGGTGAGGATGTTTTTACTTTTCATTTTAATACTAAGTTCCCTTCAAGTAAACCATTGACATAGTCATACTTCTTGAGAGATATTGTGGGACCACTACTAATTCTTCTTGCTCTGATGCCATTTGAGATTTTATAAGACCATTGTCAATATGTATGATTTGCATTCAAAATCACTTTATGTTATCTTGATACGTTCTTTATAGATGATTGATGTCATAATCCCAAAACGAAATTCAAATGGTGAGAAAGAAGATGTGGTTCTATTGTAAAGTGTATATGATTGTGACAAACAAAAGTTAGTGAGAAGGTCAACACATGTGGTCTATAGCATAAACATATGAGGTACATGGGGAATCGAATTTTACATATGGTCTCATTTTGATTATATAATTCTAACCTCAAGTTGATTTTCTTAACGGAAAAATCCAAAGATAGGGAAAAAAATAATCCTAATTGCCTGAACACTGGACATCGACAGCAAAAGACAATTCCATATTAAATCAACAACTTATGCTCGCATCGAAATAAAAAAGACCTGCAGATCACATAAAAAGAAAGAAACCATCTTGGTAACATGTATTCTTAGGTAGAGGGGAGATTTGAACAACACTAGCAATTTCTTGAGAAGGTTCAAGAAAGCACATGGAAGACAATCTAAGCCACAAACCACGTCCACCTTTCCTTCTTATTGAATCAAGGAACCATCAGTTCTATCGACAGTGAATACAAAATCATAAAACCAGAAAACCGTGCTCTTTCTGAGAAGCTTGGCAGATACTTGTGTCAAGAGTTGGAAATACATGCATGTAATGACAATTAACGGGCTCGTCTTTTGCATTAGATGCATATGCATCGAGGATTGATCTGGATAGCATGCTTTTCTTTGCTTAATCAGTGTCAACTTATGTGCTTATTCAAGAACATTTGCATGTTCTTGAAGAATCAGCAACTTGAAAGAGTAAGGAGTTACGAAAAATACTTGAGAACTTAGAGGACCTAACCGAGGATACACCAAGTAAAGCGAGAACAATTGTCAACTTAATCAATACTGAATAAGGGACTGATGGTCACAAAAACAGAGCATTTGCAATAGAGTACCTTAAAAAGAGCTCAAACTTTTGGATATATCGATGGATTGTGCGTAGATTAAAGAACCTCATATAAGCAAATGACCAGTTCAGCCAGAACTTATGCATAACAGGTTCTATAAGAGCATTACTGACCTTGAGAGCATTGTTTACTGCTTCGTCATAACTAGCAAAAGGTTGAGTCAGGTCTTCATCGTCCTCAGAATCGCCTTCGTCGTCCTCAGAATCGCCTTCGTCGTCCTCAGAATCGTCTCTCTCATCAAGCTGCAAGGACTTGATGCCATCGCTAATCTCTTGAGCCTCCTCCTCCCTTATCTGCCCAAACCCAAAATAAAAGAAGACAAGTCACGTCCCCAAGTCCAACCAACACTAAGAAACCCAACAATTCAAAAAGATAGAATCTTCGACCATCGTCGCCCCTGACTCCAGCACCCAATTGGCATCATGCGGGAAGGCTTTGAGCGTGATCTTAGCAGAGCACTTGCTGCAATCGAGGCAAAACCGAAATCTCCTGATCCCCCGGTACGACTGCAAATGATAAGAGACCGCCAAGAAAAGAACAAAGTCAGACTCCACCAGATACGAAACCAACCACCCCCCCCCCCCACAAAGCATCATGATCAGATTCGCGACTCGGGAGATTGCAAAACACAATTGAAGTGCACCGACCTCGCCGACGACTGGCTCCTTCCAGAATTTGAGGTTTGTCCCCCGGCAAAAGTGATTCCCGCAGGTGTCGCATCGGATGCTGATCGGAATCCTGATATGAATCCACATCTTGTCGTGTTTGGGCATCAGACGCACTTTCCAGGCATGAGTCGCGATGAGGGAACGTCGGTACGGGTGATACGACCTCATATTCTCCTTCGGCTTGAAGGTGCCACAAGATCTCTCTCAGATCGATTCGCGACATTGACTGAAGAAGAAGGAGAGTCCGGTTAGGGTTTTATACGAAGCGGAACTGAAACGACCTGGAAAATATGGATATGGGTTCACAAACCGAATATATTTTCTTTTGGCGGATCATTTCTTTCCTTCTTCTTTTTCCCGAATATATTTTCTTTTTTCTTTTTCTTTTTTAAATTTGGCTCGTGGGAAATTCTTGTTTCCTCTGCTTGTCAGAATGCGGCGTGGTAAGAAGGAGACGAGAGTTGAGTTTTGTGAAACCCAACTTTCCTAATTTAAAAAGAAAATAAAAAATTACCTTAAAATACCAAGATAAGATTTATTATCTAAACAGGTTGCATTAGTAATATAATATATTCTACAAATCTCGTCTCATAGATTGCATTGCATATAGGAATATAACATTATCTAATAGTTTGGTGCATTTTAAATTATTTGCATATCCATTACGATTGCATTTCTACATATAGGATTTGCAATTCTTAAAATTCCCATACACTGACATGTTCTTACCTCTCAAAATTCAATAATTAGCATCACATCTCATAATCATTCTTCCAAATAATATTACTTGCCCTTTCATCTAACATGAGATCAACTTACCTCACCTCTAATACTTTTGACATAGTAAAATTCAATACTGCGTTTTTTTGCGGCCCATCGAGCAGAGGACAGATTTGGTATTTGGATATAACTTCTATCAATGATCTAGTTGTGATTTGTGATAGAAATTTGTATGGAGAAAAGAGAAAGTGAGGAAAAGGAAAGAAAAGGAAAAAGAAGAGAGACATCATCGGTTTCCATCTCTACTTTACGTTTTAGCTTTCCTTGTATTCTTTTGAAAACCAAAATAAATGGCATTTTACAATATCATCTCTACTAATGATTGGAATGTTCATGCACATTTCGACAATTAAAAAATGGGGGGACATGAAAACTTGGAGAAATCGTGAAATTACACATTCTCTTAGTCTCGCATAATTTTCATTTTTTTTTCTCATGCAAATTTTCATTCTCCGTGTGTGTTCAGCATCATAGTAAACCCTAGGGCCAATGTCGCTATCTAAGGTCGCCCTATATATGGGCCAGAAAAAGCTTGATGAACATTCACAGTGATCACCGTAAAAAACACAAATTCTTTTTATACATATTCCAAAAATTCAAAAATGATCAAAATTGCGATAGAGCGGTACAATTTGATCAGACATTGTAAGAGCTTTCCAAGGGCACCCATTTGCCCAAATCACTGGATATTGTGACTTTCTAGTAATTCTCGATGAATTAAAAAAGATTTACGATATTTATAGATTAAGTAATGACATCACGTTGATCTGATCGTAAACTTTCCAATACCTTGAGAATTACTTCGATTGGATTTTTTTTCGAGAGGTATAATAACTTTTCACACCTCGATCTATTTGGCTCAATTCACGGAAAACGCACAATCCAGAAATTTTTTGGAAATCTGCATTTTTGGAATGTTCGGATTGCGAGAATGCCCCTTCCTTATTTTGCTTCAGTTTGTCCATTAACTTTTTTTTTTTTTTTTTACGTAATTCTCTTTGTCCTTTGGCATTATGCAGGAAGACTTGATCTTGGACACCCTGGTGTATGACTTGTCAGTCCGTCCACCTTCATGTGGAAGTTTCTAAACTCAATCTGATGATAAGGTACTTGGTTTTTGTTAATGTCATTTATTACATTCGGCTTTTTGTCCGACCTCCAACGAGATCATGCACTTGTCATTTTTCTTCACCGATCTCTGCCTAGTTCAGCATGAAATGCTCGAGTTTCGCCCTTCAGTATTGGCCGCCGCTATAGTTTACACCTCCCATGCCCCCTTGGAAAGGCTCTAATCCATGCAGTAAAATTTACGAGCGGATAGCTAGTTGTGGTGCCCGACGTGTCTTGTAAGTAGCGAGGGACTTCGCGACATGTCTTGTAAGTAGCGAGTGACTTTGATTTATTGATTTATTTTTTTGACCACCAAAAACCCTAAACGTACACTTATGACAAATTTACCCTAAATTGGTGCACTTGTGGTAAATTTACTCTCTGTTAGTTTTTTAAATTGATTTAATATCCCGAAAAACTCCAAATTGATACACTTGTGACAAACAAAGGGTAAGAATTCCAAATGGGTACACCTATCAATTGTCACGTATCATCTAATTCAGCAATTCGATGGTAAGATTTAACGAAAACTAACGGAGAGTAAATTTGTCATAAGTACACTAGTTTGAGATAAATTTATCATGGTGTACGAAATTTAGGATTTTGATGGTAAAAATTAGTTTAGGGTAAATTTATCATAAATGTACCAGTATGAGTTTTTTGTGGTTAAAAAAAAATTTGGGATAAATTTGTTAAAAGTTTGACTGGTTTGGGATTTTTCATGATATTAACCCATAAAATTATCCCGTGGGGAGAGGTGGTATAAAAGTGTATATGATTTCTTATGTTTGTGATATAAAAACTATTTTTATGAATAACAAACTTCTTAAATAAAAAAAAGTAAATAATAATATATTTAAATTATATTTGAATTCTAATGTTGAAAAGAGGACTCAAAATAACCAAAAAAAAAATTCTCGTTTTTATTTTCTTTGATTTCTATTTACATATTTGATTTCTTTCTACTATATAATGTATAGTTTGTGCATTATATGTATATACGCATATACCTAGTACCTATATGATTACGTATTTTAAATATAGGAATGTTATTTAAGAATAAAATCTGGGTATGTTCAATTTATAGACGGCTTCCGTAAGCTTTTGCATTCAGTCCTTACCTATGCTCTAATAAAAAGGAACAAATTGTTCGCAATGAAATCAACTTCTGTTACTATATTGTACATTAAACCTTGAATAGTGAAACTTTTTTATCTTTCTTGTTGATATATAAACTGAAAAATTGAACGCTCATTAGCACTGATTTTTATTTCATATGCACGTTCATTATCACTCGTTATACAACGATTTTAGCGGCACGATCCCGGTAAAGGAAGGCGCGAGCTCGATCTACATCAATGAAATTATAGGTTGATCCAAGTTCGACGGCTTCACAGTTCTATCTCCCCATAATAGTTCTTTGAAAACAGAAGAAGGCGCGAACTCATGGCTTCTTGCCGGCATATACGAGAGGGATCTGGCATCAAACTTCTTTGAACTCATCATCGCTCGACAAATCAACAAGCAAAGTACATTGATTTCAATGCCAGTTTATACGGATATCTTCATCTCAGTTTTTTTTAGGTAAAGCCACACCACATTCACTTTTCATTTACAAAGTTCATTCGACATACATCTGTGGCATTAGGAATTTGAATTTTCTACACTAACTAGTGCAGCCTTAGGTTACCTACACTCATAAGGATCATAAAGAGAAATTCTAAAAAGAAATTATGAATTGGCATTGTTTGTGGGATGATACAAATGAGGGGAGGAAGATCCCTATATATACAAAGACTCTATCAATTACAACCATAGATCTTGATCTAACGGTAGAGATTATACCTCCCCATCTACCAATGATAGTGCATGTCTCTATCTACCAATCTTATTTCAAGAGACTCTCCAGAATATGATACATTTACAGTATTACCTGCTCCTAGGAATACTCTAGAGTACGCAAGAGGAAGACGTCCATCCTTCTTGCATGGTTTCACCATCCCTCAAACTCGAAAACCTCCCGAACGTGACAATAGCCTATATATTTTAATATTTTAACAACATTAGTCATCATAGAAAAACATATATGCATGCTTTACAAATGGACTGGATGTTGAAAAAATTAAAAAAAAAAATAATAGTAAACCAAAGGAAAAAAGTTGTCGGCCATTACAAAAAGTTTATAACGACAAAGTAATAATTGGCAGAGTGCTATACAAGTCGTGCATATCTCATAATAAACATGACTAAGTGCATAATTATTGGTAACTATTATCATTAAAACTCTACGTTTGAAAGAATTCCAATTACTCTCACGTTGATGAGAACAAGCCCTTATATAGGTGTCCATTCATATCATTTCACATTTGATGAAAACACGTATTACAAATAATGCTATTACAATGTCCACAAAATAATACGTAACATAATAACACATAGGGAAAATTTCAAATATGGGCATGAAATGCCTTCATTTTTTCAAATAAGAGCCTAAAGTGCCCTCATTATTTTAAAGAAGGGTCTTATCAAAGGGTATTTCTGTCCTTTTACTTTTTTGAATTCTTTTACCTTTTCTTTTTCTTTTTTTCCCTTGCCCTCCCCCACCATTGCTGGCATCGGGCAAGGGCTGCCCTCACCAGAACGAATCAGAACCAAAACAGGCCCCGCTATCTCCACAATTCTAATACCAAATCGAATGGCCCCTCTAACTCCATATTCCAGAATAGACACAGAAGGCATCGAAGGAGCCGACTTTTCAGATGCTTAAAACATGGGAAACAAACCGAAAATTCACACCCCATGACGATTGGTGTCACAAAAGCGACCCACCTTCGTCGATTCCATATTACTTACCGGCTATGGACTTCGAGTTGTGGTGGGTATGGGGTCTCGTCGTCATGGATTGGGTCCAGGGTCGGGTAATAGTCGAGGATAGCGTTTCACACGGATGAGCTCGAAGGAGCAGAAGCATGACGCTTCAGCTCGTCGACTAGTGCAGTGTTGTGAGCATGATGTAAATAACACATATTTCACATACATATAGACATAAGCAAATTAATAAAAAAAAAATTGCTCATTAAACAAATATCATATTGAAGAAAACAACTAATTTAGAAGGACTCGACACCTGAGTATTTCGTCGATCATCACTTATTATAAATCTTCTTATGCGTGATTTTGAAATACACCCAATCATGTAATAGAATCTATAAGTACATATTTTTTTCCCCTCATATGATGGCTAATTTTATCTTATTCATTTGCTGGGAAAGCACTTTATATGACCATATGACCTCTTTTCGTGATGATGGAGATTTTTTTTTATTGGTCTTTTGGTATTATAATTATTTGTCAAAATATGTGTTAATTTTCATTTATTTGTCAAAATGAGGCCACTAAATTAAACTTCTATTTTTCAAAACCTCATTGTCAGCAAATTATAATTTTTTCGGTCGGTATAAGCAATTATATTTTTTTTTTTTTGATAACCGAGGTGTCCGTGCGGCCGGCGAGCTTGTGTTCAAATCAACGGTGAAGCACGACTAGTCCAAGAAGCAATTATATTTGAACACTTAATAAATAGAAATTTCAAAATAGGATCCTATATATGAAAAAGTAATTATTATTAGACATCTATTACAAAAATAAGCAAGGATATGAAAGATTCAATTAAGTAAAAAATACCTAAACTAAAAATGAGTAAGGAAGGAGGCACTTAATTCATCAATTAGAAAAGGCAATTGACAATATTCAAAATCTCGTCAATCATATTGCTAAAACCGATGTTCGCAATTTCTTGTTTGGTAAGGAAGTAATTATATTCAATGTAAACAACTTTTTATTTGTATTTGCAACACTTATAATTTCGATAGTGCTTATATTTTCAGCATTTAGCTTTCAGCTTTAATGAATGATCCCTTAGGAGGATAAGAGATTAATTCGCTAAAGCGGCCTTACTAGGTAAACCTCAACCGGCAAAAGCATTGACCGGTTCATGTCGAGCTCTAATCGATTT